>LRSR01014415.1:0-32403 GCA_001579985.1 Hypsibius dujardini | reverse complement strand
GTGGAAGATGAGCTCTCCCATGTACGTTTTTTTGCACCCAATGGTATTGGTCAGTCGGTTAGAAATTGGATTATTGAGTCGTTTCTTTAGGCCCAAGAAAGGGTACGCAATACGGAGAATGCTGCCCTTGGCAAGATTGCATGTCTCGAGAACCGTCTCACTGATCTCTCCAAAGAACGAGATGATTTGCGTGTCCTTCATGAGCACACTGATCACGAGCTGAGTACTCTGCGGCGCACCTACACACAGAAGGACGAGGAATCCCGAAGATTGCTCACCGCTAAGATGGGCGAACTCGAGCATCTGCAGCAGCGTATTCGATGTAAGTGCATCCTGTCAGATCACCCATTTCGTCCGTTTATCAAGTATTGACGACGTGGGTGTCCTTATTTACAGCTGATTCTGGTGGCAGCGATCTTGCCCATTCAGGCACTGCTTTGTCCTTTGTAGCCGCGGATCCTTCGCAGAAAGTTAGTACAGACTTTTTGCCACCACCACCTCCACCGCCTCCTCCTCCTCCACCTGGGTTTGGTGTTGGGCTGGGTGTTGGAGACGGCAAACGGTCCCATCTCAACGGAGCGACTCCTGGTGGATTGTCGTTTGGTCGGGATCAATCTTTTGTCCCTCCTCCGCCTCCTCCTGGCCCTGGTAAGCCTTTTCATCAGTATCTGTCGCTACTGAAGCTTACCATGATGTTTTCCCATCCAATAGGAATGCCTGATTCAGCTCTGGGCGGTAACCATTCTCGTCTTTCAACTATTCATGTTAAATGATAGTTTTTGTCGTGTTTCCTTACGTTTTGATTTGCAGCTTTTACGATCAAGCGCAAAGTGAATACAAAACACAAATTGCCCGTCCTCAATTGGATAGTGCTCAAGGTAAGAGTTGAGGTTTCTTCCTAGTTTCCTGCGATATTACTCAACTTCCTTGCAGTGGGATTTTAAGAGAACTTTGCTCATCGCATTCTTCTCTTTTCATAGCCAAATCAGGTCAAGGGGACAATATTCAGTGAGCTGGATGACGAAAAGATTCTTTCGGTAGACAGTCCACAATCTCAATCTACCGCATCTGAAGCTGTTTGACCATTGTCCAATGTCACTCTCGTTTTAGACATTGGATTTCAGTCAGTTTGAAGAGAGCTTTAAGACCGGTCAAAGTGGGAGGGGAGTCAGCATTCACAGCACGGGCTCCGATCAGGTGGATAGCGGAGGTGGTGGAGACCAGGCGTTGACCCCTTCTAAACTGCAGTTCAAACGAGCGGAAAAAGTTTCGCTTTTAGAAGCTAACCGTCTTCGTAATCTTGGTGAGTGGGGGAGCTTGCCCTGGATCCATATTAATTTTGGAAAGAATAGCTAGACTTTACTACGCGCTTGTTTTTCTAGCCATTATGCGTCGCAACATTGAACTCACCACCGATGAGGTAAGAATAGTCTTTTCTTTAACAGTCTCCCATTGTTGGTACCCTAAGGATTGTCTCTTTGCGTCTGTGTTTTAGGTTGTTTTTGCACTGAACAATTTCGACATGCACCTCCTAGCACAAGATTACATTGAGGTGCTACTCCGTATTATGCCCAGTGAAGAGGAGATAAAAAAGTACAAAGAATACGATCGAGAGAAGAAGCCGGTGGATGTGTTGACGGATGAAGATAAATTCCTACTCCAGGTTTGTATGCTAGGTTTGAATCCTTTTTCCGCAGCGAATTTTGCGAAACGAGCTTGTTTGACCTCTTTACAGTTAACATCACACGTGGAACGACTAGTCCAAAAACTGCAGGTACGTCCAGCTAGGCGCTGCTGACTCCGCAGTACATTTAAATGTTCACGTCCATTTCATCGGCATGCTTTTTCATTATCTCCATCTTCATTGTAGATCATGAATTTTATCAATACCTTCCAAACCAGTGTAGGCGTCTTGACACCTCAACTACAAGCCATCTTTACGGCATCCCGTGCGGTAAAGAAATCGGATCGGTTTCGCAAGGTGTTGGAATTAGTGTTGGCGTTTGGAAACTACCTCAACTCAAGTCGAAGAGGGCCTGCTTATGGATTCAAGCTACAAAGTCTGGAATCGGTGAGTTTTACTTACTATATTGTTCATTACTGTTCTCGTTCTGTCAAGTTATTTACCTTTTTGTCCTGCTATAAAAATGATTGTCTGCATCTTCGGCTATGAGTAATGATTGCCTGCGTCAACGTGTTCCAGTGGTGGTTCATTTGATGCTAATTTTATGTTCAAGTCCTTCTGTTAACAATCTGCCTTACATGTTTTTAGCTTCTGGACTTGAAGTCGACTGATCGAAAAACGACCTTGCTGCATTACATCGCACAGGTACTGTATTGTTTATGCATTTGTAGTGCCCGGTAAGAGAGGACTAAGATGTTTTGGAATCGCTTCACAACGTTTTTATCTCTTTAGACGGTTCAGGACCGGTATCCGGATATTCTTCACTTTGACAACGACCTAATATTTGTGGATAAAGCTGCTGAGGGCAAGTCAAGTTCGATTGGGGTTAACAGTGTGCAGGATTACGATAACATACGATAATATTTGTGTGTGTTGACATTGCAGTTTCTCTGGAAAACGTCATCACGGACATTCATGAGCTGGATAAAGGTTAGCCAGCTAGTGTCCAGTGCTCTCCTGTTAGAACAAGTGCTGCACAACTATTTTCAGGCATGGAGATGACTCGACGGGAGTGCGACATGAAGAAGCCGCCAAATTCCCTTCTCTGCCATTTCATTCAGGAGCATGAGCCGAAACTGGCTCAACTGCAAAAAGAACAGCGTATCGCCGTTGATGCTTTCTCGTAATAACTCATTTGTGTGCATGCCTAGTAATTTGTTGACAAAATTTGCCAGTACCTCAAAGCAACAATTGCATTTGCTTGTAGAGAAATCGCGGAGTATTTTGGTGAGTCACGGCGAACCGTGCAACCCAAGGATTTCTTCCTCAGCATTCTGCGTTTCACTAAAGCCTTCAATGCCGCCGAGGAAGAGAATAACTTCCGTCGACTCCGACTACAAGAGTCGTTGGAACATTCACCCAGCAATATGAGTCGTGTGCGGACAGTCAAGAAGAAGCAGGTAGATAGCTAGGAAGGAATTAGACCATCGACATCCCCAGGGCTGCTCACGGATTAGAATGTTATTCATCGCATATTTTTTTGTCAACAGGATGCTGTGGTCAGTGAACTGAAGAATAAAGCCACAAACATCAAAGAAAGGAAACTCATGCCCCAGGACGAAGTTTATAACGGCGTAAGTTCTCTTTTCAAGTGTATTTCCAGTACCAGACTCAAAGTCACCTTTTGCCTTTACAGGCACTGGAAGATCTGTTGTTGGGTAAGTGTTACTCAAATTGCACACTCCATCACACATTTTTTACCATCGTTCGTTTCATTAATACGCAGGTCTAAAGAACGAGCCGTATAGACGAGCGGACGCGCTGCGCCGATCGCAGCGGAGAAAAGACGGTGCCACAATGTCGCAAGTGATGGGAGAATTTGACTTGTAACATGGTGCCAGTTCTCATTCGTTGCGGCTCAAATTTCTGTCCCTCATTTTTCTAATGGAATCCTTTGTTCGCATGCTCAATTTTTTACGATACTCTTTTCTAAAGCGATTGGTTTTGTTGATCCCTGATTTTATTTGAAAAGTCGGTTAATATTTTAGTGGTTGCTAAGTTGGCCGCCAGTGCTAGTCCCATTATTACGAACAAAAATTAGTTTTGTAATCTAATGGTATTTTCTCAATTAGTGAGCAAAAAAGAGATTAATTTCACGACGGAATAAATTACACGCAACAGAAGGTCGGTAATTAATCAAGCCTCTTAGTCCAGATCGTAATAACCCAAAGTGCGGCACGTCTGCCGTTGTTTGTCGCGCACATTCCTCGAAGGTGATCAACCAAGTCAAATAATAATCATGTCTGGTGGTAGGCAATGCCTTTCTGTCTACTATTATTAGCTGAAACTAAAAGTACATCGTTTATTTCTTCAATTTTTGGCCTGCAGCGGGGTTCAACCCCGTTTCTGTTTTTGTTTCGCATACAGTTTGCAATGAACCGTGAAGCAGAGGTATCTTTTCTGTATTTACCGAGAATTTATCCCCTTGCCCTAAATCATTATTAGCAAACTGACATATTCTCAACATTAAGTATCGTAAAGAATTGACGACCGAGCTCCTCATGCGCTGCCAATGAGGGTTAAAAGTTCCTGAAAGGATTGGGAGAAGTGCAGCCATGTCGAACAACCAAAACTCACCAATTATCTCGGCGCTCGGTGATATGAGAATTTCGAGCCATTACTACAGTAGTATGTGTAACGTCTGCCTACTTGTAAAGAAGGTGTTAAAAGGTTAATGTGTATGTATGTCTGGCTGCCATTCCTTAATGCACACTCGATAATTACAAGCGCATCCCTAAAATTCTTTACGCCCCGAAGCAGGCACTTATTTAGATAATTCGATGGGGGAAATCAACTGAATTTGCAATGAATCCAAGTAATTTAATACTTTGTGTTGGTTGCTGGAAGTGGCAGAATGTTTCATATGTTCGTGCGTAAAGTTAATGTAGGTGTTGAGAGAAAACTGTTTGCAGCGGAAAAACCCGAGCTATACGGCAGTGGTGCCAAATGTACTTTTTTAATATTTCGACTTGATTGTGATAACATAACGAGGTGCCTGCGTCAGTCATCGGATGCCAAAACATGAAAGCACAGACCAAATAGTGAGCTCGCCAACCCAACTGAGCAGTCAGGGGCAAACAGGTTATTAGTAGGCAGGACAGAAGAACGGACCAGGAAAGAGAAAAGACGTAAGAATCACCAAGGCAAGAATTTTGTTATGATCGCTGTTGATGAGTTTTATAAGAGGAAAAACAAGATTCTTCTACTATAGAACGGATTAGCATAACTGGTGTTGTGGGTGAAACAAGCGTGAATGGCATGTGCGTAGCAAGTTAGGCCATACGTGTCGATGTTAGGTATATAAGTGATCAAAAAACGGAAAAAATAGAACGATAGACGTGCCGTCCTTGTCTTTTGCCTCTTACCACCTAGTTAACAATAATCACCTGCCGCTAACAGACTATCATCGAACTGTAAGTCGCCTACCTATTCGATCGAATCGCCCGTCGAACGCGAACGCGAAAGTGAAAGTGTTTACGTTTTAATTTGTCGTCATATTTATAATAGTAAGGGGCTTTCATCGCAGACGCGGACAGCATATTATTATTACTTTATCACCTTTGTCCGCTGCCCAAAATAATGAGGCAGTTTATCGCCGGAGCTGTGGTGGCCCTCCTCCTTGTGGGTAAGTTTTCCCCATTTTATTCTAAGGACCATGACAATACTAAAAATGCGGTTTATTTTTCTAGAGGGTTCCTGGGCTCTTCAGTGTTACGAATGTGTGTCAAGTGGCAGCAAGAGTTGTGTGAAACCATCAGATGACCAATTAGTCGATTGCCCGGATGCCGATGACCACTGTGACGCCGTGCTTTTTGAATCCAATGGTAAGGAACCCTTAACCGCGTCGATCATACTGTGTCTCATTTCCCCATCCAAAGGGCCTTTTTCTTTTCAACTACCGTGCCTGTAGGACAAATCAAGGTTCATCGATCATGCGCAAGCAACGTTGCGTCGTGGAAATTGGGTGCCGGCAAATGTGCTTGCAGTCAAGAATGTAGTGTCATCCAAGACGAATCTCTTTTGAATGTTGCCGTGGCCTTTTACCAGTGCCGTGGAGATGGGTAAGAGGAAGTTTTTCCCTTCCCAAACAAAACCATTCTTTTTACAAAACGTCGTTTTTACAGGTGCAATAACATCGAACCAGGGCCACTATCGGGTGGTAAGATCACTTTCAGCATGGGTTCCGCATCCTCCTCTGCTTCCAAGTCAATCCAATCGAGCAGCGGATCCAAAAAGTCCTCATCCGCAACTTTGTTGACTAATATGGCTGGTGGAGCCGGAGTCAAGGTAAGCGGTTCTGCATCTGCTCAGTCATCTTCAAGCGGATCTGGCAAAGCCAGCGACTCGGGCGACGCCTCAGATGGTTCCAGTAGTAGCAGCAAAGATCAGAGCGCTCAGCTCATCTCGGCGTCTGCTCATCAAGTTGCCGCCCCGGTACCCAAGAAACCCGTTGTTGCTCAACCTGCTGCAGTTGCAATCACAGGATCAGCCTCTGCCTCTTCCTCTTCCGATAGCAATGACAGTAGCGATTCAGATTCCGAGTCCGCGGATGCGTCAGCTGATACGAAAAAGTCTGCCGATAGCGGCGCATACGGGAAGAAGGTCGCTGTTGTTACCCCAGCCCCCAAGGTCCCCGCCAAAAAGGTCGAAGCACCCGTAACGCAAGCCCCTGCCACAAAAGCTGCAACTGCTGCCGCCACAACTGCCACTCCTAACGATAATGCCGATGAGGACTCGGCCCCCGAGACAACAACAGTTCTACCTTCAACTAAACCAGTCCCCAAGGTGCCCGCCAAAAAGGTTGAAATTGTAACTAAACCACCGGCGACCCAGGCCCCTGCTACGACCCCAGCTGCTGATGAAGGCTCTGATGAGGACTCTGTAGCGACATCCGCTGCGCCAGCCCCCAAACCGGCCTATAAACCCGCCGCTACACCTGCACCAAAGGTACAAGTGGCCACCAAGGCACCAACAACGACGGCAGCTCCCGCCGACGAGGATGAAGACGAAAGCGCAGACATCAAGTCGGCTGATAGCTCTGCTGGTGCTTACGGAAAACCCGCTACACCTGCACCCAAAGTTGTCGTCCCTGCCGTGAAGGTTGTCGTTGCGACTTCCGCTCCAACTACTAAGGCACCAGCAGTCACAGCGGCGGTCGAATCTGGGGATGACACCGAAGACGCAAATGCAGCTGGCGATAAGGAAGTTAAGGTCCCTGCACCAGCTTATGCCGCAAGCAAGGCACCTGCGACCAGTGCACCAGATAATACAAATCAACTTTTGAGCGCGGCGGCAAAGGAAATTAGCGCAAAGGTGGTTCGGAAGACCACCGTTGCTCCGGCGACCACTACGGAAGAGGGAGACGGAAGCGACACTGATTCCATCGACACTTCCGCCGCTCAGAAATCGGTCAAGGCAGTTGGTGGTGACGACAGCGACAACGGCTACGGCCCCATTAAGACTAAGCCTCCGACAACCACAACGACTACAACTACAACTACTACGACCACTACGAAGGCGCCAACAACCAAAAAGAAAATAATCGATTACGGTGGCGAAGAGCTCCTGCAAGCGACCCAACCGGAAGTGACAATCTCCGTTACCCGACCTTACAAAAGAGGTCGAACAGTTTTTGATCGTCGACGGAAGTAAACGTCCGCATGGCATTGACCAAGGAACGCTAATATCAAATTAGGTTTTGTCAATAAAGTTATCGAACTCTTTTCCGGCTTTATCCTCTCAAGGTTGTGTTTGCGAGTTTTTATTTCTGCCATGACTTTTCTTGGACAACAAAAGGTATGATAGTTTAAGGTAATTTCGGCTGTTGCAGATTTCATGTCAGTTCGAAATCAAAAAATTGGGAGGAGAATAAGATTGCGGACAGAATGTTGACAGGGCATTCGCTGTGTCTTCCCAAGCCGATTTATTTATTCTTTACCGAACTGACCTACTTGATTCATTATTTTTCCCTAACTCAACTGAGGATAAGCTAGTAGAAACAGGCCTAATTGCTTTCAATGCATGACAGACTCTTGGGAAAAATTCAAGTGACATTACTTATTTAGGAGCCCTCGTATAATGCTAAATAGGTATGGAAAATATGGCTAAATAGATAGGGAGGTCGCGAACGAGTTTCATCCGCCCGTCCACAATGCATCTTCAAGAAACTGTTCACGTCCCCTCTTCATAATGACAAGTAAGCGCCAAAAGATGAACTGAAAAGGTCAAAACGGAAACGACCGTAAGCATCAGAACGTCTATCAGTGAGTCTTGTAATGTACGCATACTTAATTTAATTAACGGACTGACAATACACTCAGAGAGGAACATGGTCTTGAGCAGCCACAGCACCACCAGCGTGGAGTTACGATTGAGCAACTACGGAAACGAGGAGAGGTGAGAGGAAGCAAAGGCAATGCCAGAGGTAGGCCACAGCCACAATTCTCACCAGCAGTATGACTACTCATACTTCTCTGTAACCGTTTTTTTAGGGACGCATAAAACAAAAAGAATGGTGAGCCTTACAGAACAGACGGCAGGATACACGACAAGCTGGAATGACCATTGGAAGCGGTCAGCCAGAGAATTTCGTTGCACAAGAGTATCCGCTCTGCTTGGTAGGTTCGGCAATAAGTTCACGATCAACCGGGAAGGTGCAGGCTACCCCGCAAGGTTGATGGTTCAACCCGAAGACCCACGGTCAGTCCGGAAGTTTACCGTTCACTGCAGAAGTTCGATGGTTCAACCGATATTCTTTCGGAGTGACCGCCAACCTTCCGAACTGACCGTCAGTCTTCAGAATGGCCCATCAGCCATCCGGAGAAACGGGCAACCTTCCGGACTGGCCGGCGGTCTTCTGAGTACACCGTCAACCTTCAAGAGAACCCAGTAACTTCCAGGATTAATCGTCGGTTTTTGGGTGACACCATCACCCTTCTGGTGTGACCGGCGACCTTACGGACAAACCCTGGCTCTTCCGGTTGAACCATCGAATTTCCGGAACAACCGGTAAGCTTACCGATCGCCCGTCAGTGTTTATATTTGTATCGTCAACCTTCCAGGGTGGCTGGTACCTTCCCGGTTAACTGTGAACTTATTGCCGAACCTACCAAGGAGAGCGGATACTCTTGTGCAACGAAATTCTCTGTCTTGTGGAGCGAAATTCGTTGGCTGACCGATTCCAATGGCCATTCCACGGGTTTCGTGTATCCTGCTGTCTGTTCTGTATGGCTTATCATTTTTTTGTTTTAAGCGTCCCTCAAAAAAACGATTACAGAGAAATATGAGTACACATACTGCTGGTGAGAATTTTGGTTGTGCCCCAAGTAACCCGCAGATGATGAGCTCGATGAAGATGAGGTGGACCACGAGGATGCTCGAGACGGAATGGAATCGTTTGACATGAAAGGATGTGAGAAGTAGACTTCTTCTGCCGACAATGCAGGAAAGAATTAAAAAGATGAACCACCCAATTTCTAATGTTCCAACATGTTTGACGGCTCGGATCGTGAGCTGCCGACTTGCAGAGTTGTTGCCGAAGCTGACGTAAGTTTGAGTAAATTTGAACGTTATTAGAGTAAAAGTAAAATGTATATTGCGAGACTGGAAGAAATTACTTTGGCATACAATTTTTTAACTAGGCTTCTTTCCCAAAAGCAAACCAAAGCTTTCAATACACGGAATGTCTGGCTTTATGGTACGAAGGTATGTGTATTTACTGCAATAACTGCTAACCCGATGAGCGACATCATCTACCTACACGACTTGTGGAACCAATTCAAATTGACCAAAAAAAAGGAGGGAATAAGTGAAATAAAGTTAAGTAACACTGCACATGGAAATAACTAAAAGCATCGAAACAGTGGACATCCGATGGAAAGATAAATACATAAAAATATATAGACTGGAAGATGATAGGAGACGCCGATTATGAATGATAGGCCACATATAGATGGAGAAATAGATGGGAGATTATGCTGTAGGAGGTGACGCCGACGAAATTGCACCGCCCTCCAACCGGAGTTCAGCATGCCTCTCATCACCGACATCTTTTAAATGTTGCATATTTAACTGCATTTCATGTGCATCTGTCAGAGATTGAAAAAAGTGGCATCGCGTTTTGACGACAGCGAACGTCCAATCATCTGCAAAAATCGCGAAAAATGACAAACAATTAACGTAGGAAAATGACGCTGTTTTCTACCATTTCTTGTTCCGTGGAATTTCACACGTAAATTAGAGAGGTTGAAGCATTTCGGCGTAAGAGTAGTGTAACAGTAGCGTAAGAAAAGTATACGCTTGCTCTACGGAGGACAGGCTGAAGCAGTCGGCGTAGCGTTAACGTAAGGTAACCGTAAGCAATGCTCTCCTTGAATTCTGAGTTATTTTTGGAAAATACGAGCTCGTAAAACAGAATATTTTTGCAATTCCATCATAGATTTCTTTTTCTCGTGTCTCTGTTTCCTATCATGAAGTACAAATCCCTTCTGTTTGCGTACGCGAATGGCCTTTTAACGGGGGAAAAGTTTAGTTACTCGAATGGTGGCATGCGCGACAAAAATCGACTTCTAAACTTTCTATTTCAGTCGAGTTCATCGTTTTTTACAGTCGTAACAGTTGTCACAATCAAGTTGTTACTCTTGCTTAGAATTTTCAGTCAAATTCCAGTAAATTGACCAGGTTAAGTATACTGAATTGTCCTTACGGCGTGCTTACGTCGCCGCGTAAGGCCCACTGCTCGTTACGACGAGGGTAAAGCATGCGGCGTAAGAGATAAGTTTGGCCACGCCCGCGCACGATTTCAATTGGTCAATTTCCTTACGCTTACTCTTACGCGCGTTGCTTCAACCTCTCTATTAGGGAGGTTGCGCTTGCTGTAAAAAAAGAAACCTATACGAAACGAAAGAAGAAACGTCGTTGCAATCAACGTTTCTATCATCGTAACTTAGTTCACGTTGCGCAATGAAACCTAAACGTAATCAAACAAAGCAACGTTTACGAAGCTTTCAACAACAACAGCTGATAATGGAATAAAATCTGATTCTAGATCTGATTCTAGTAAACAAAACAAAGAACGATTAATACACCATTAATATGGATAATAATGAGTTTTCTTGTCTAAAATGCGGCAAAGCGGACGAGAGAAGTTGAAGAACACTCATTTTGCCATAATTGTCAAATTTATGCAATGTACGCGATCAAGGCTATGACAATCAATTCAGCAAAACTGTCCGATTTTCACCATCTCCGCCACGCGAAGACACAGAGATTCCTTACTAGCTCATGGATTCTCACTTCTGATAAATTCAAAAGGAAGATCAAACAATTTTCAAAATTTAGATTGGTGTTTGTTGATATAATTCGGAAAAGATAAATAACAAAACACCAAACAAAAAGGATGACGAAAAAAGTCGAGTACCACCACACATGCAGGATTATGAATTAGGCAACAATCAAGGAAAACGGCTCAGACACTGCATCCGGGCCAAAAAGTTCGGGGGGGGGGGGCGAGATTACTGGCTTGATGCTAATTTTCAACAGGCAGCCCCGCTGCGTTGCCCCAGTCCTAGTTATCGCGGGTAAACGTCGTTCCAAACGAAACGACGCGGTTCGTTTCGTATCAAACGTCGTATTTACGAACAATTCTTCGTTTCTACAAACGTTTTCGTTTTCGTTTTCGTTCCAATTTCACGACGAGCGCAACCTCCATATTGCATCAACTTCCATGTCCATTCTCGTGGAGTTGGAATAATTACTTTACAAGTACAGTAGCACCGACGCAGCAGTGTCTCGTCTTGAAGCTAATATGCGAGCCATTGCCTAATTCTACTCAAAGAGAATATAAACTAGAGTCAATTCAAACCATCTTCTACAAGGAGACGCCGAATCTCCGATACTTACGCTGTGGCGCGTTTTCATTAGTCTATTTACGGTAGTTCGACTAGTGAAAAAATTTAGTGTAGTGTAGCTCCTCCTATTTATAGCCAATAGGGCCAATTAGCTATGGCAGTCAACAAGCAGTGTACATGCGCCGGCTTTCATAATTTTTTTCGGCCTTATAAATCCTTTGGTGACCAAACTTTCTGCCAAGTAAATTCTATAAAAATAAATAGGCAATGTTATAAAAATACAAGCCATTTTTTTTCGTTTGTTCAATGGTTTCGATTTTTATTTGAAACAGCGGATCAGCCAAAATGTTCTTCCTGTCTTGAAACCCTATCTCGCGCGCCGTCTGTCGGCAAACTGCATACTCTGTGGGCAGTGCCCGAGATACTGTTACGAGACAAGGGACCTTTCACATATTACGTAATCAAAAAATCTACATTTCTTACCCACCCACCTACCCTCGTAATGTGATGTAATCACAGCCTCTACCCACCCCCTGGATCGTAATCACAACGTAATCAATGGTCGACCCACCCCCCCATATACAAAAAAATCCCGTCGGACAGCGATGCCATGACAGATGCTTGCGACGAACCCAGAGAACCCTGCTCAAACGAATTCGTGCGGAACAGCGGATGTCGATATGGAGGCAACTGGTAATTTAAGCGCCATGACAGAACCCCTCATTCAAACGATTGGGCGTGACTAATACCAGGCGAATAATATTTGTCCCTTGCCCGAGGTACTTGATGAAGAGCGAAATTTAAAGGAATTTCGAAGAAATATTCGGGTTTCGTGACCGCCCCCCTCTTCGTAATCACTACGTAATCATAGGTCGTACCACCCAAGAAATCCTAATCAAACGTAAGCTTTTCGGGTACCACCTATCCCCCTCCCTTGATTACGTAATATGTGAAAGGCCCCCAAGTGATCCGATTTCGGGGTGGCTTGATTAAAGATTTTTTCCACTTGCGAGGTGAGTGTGTCTATTCGATAGCACTATGGTCGGACTCTTTCTCTATTCTCTTTGACTCTTACTGGCTGAATTAGTCACACCACACGGATGATTCAAAACAAATGTGTTTCCCATTGCAACAAATGTGTTTCCCATTGCAACAAATAACACATTTTTCCCTGAGGTTTAACCATTTATCGTACTCGTACGCGACCTATTCATTTGTAACCTTTAGAATTGTGTAGTATTGAATAGTGAAGAGCAGTATCTTTTTACGGATCTCTATTGGGAAAGAGTGAGCGAAGGTGAGGCTTCGGTTGGCGTCGTCTTTTCTTCTTCATCACATCAAGAAGGAACAATGAGGAGGAGGGAATGAAGATTACTCAATATTTAAATGTGCATTTGTAGACCATTCTGTCCTCTCTATCCGTAGGTATTTTGGACCATTTCGCTCTCCAAAGGAAGCAGGATGAGGGGACGTGTAAATATGCACAAAAAGAAGAAGCTGTACCGTTGTTTCTGCTGTTTCCATGTTCGGAGCGGGGCATTGGCATTGGGAGCGTGGCATCTGGTTCGTTAAGCCCAGTTATTCCTTATTGCAGCATATTAACTCTTTAGGTTATATGTTGGTGGATTGGGGTGTGAACTGCGCGATGAATATAAGCTAATATTACCTTTTGCATTGATTGATTGGCAAGCTGAAATGTCGACTATAGTTTTCCATTATCACCATATCGATTGATTGATTGATTGATTGACCCAGTCTGTCTACTAATATGTATACTTGGTTCTGTTTTTGTAGATGGTCCACCTCTTCGCCATTTCCCTACTGGCCTACATGAGCTCCAACATTGACGAGATCAACAGCACCGTCCACTCCTTAACTATCATCATTCGTCGCGGCAAAGGTGATGTCGCTCCCATAATCAACGACAGCGACACGGAGAAGACCAACAGCAACAGCACTCTTCTCACCGACTCCCAGGATGATCAGCCTCTCGCCCTACCCGTTTCCATGCAAAACAACGCGCCATCCCGAACGAGTTCATTCTCGGACGAGGACACTGATGGAGGAATTATCGGTCAGAAAGGAGGGATGGGATGGACTTCGTATGTGTACACGTATAGTGGCCTTTCTAGTCAGCCTCAGCTGAACCATCACGACTTGAACGCAGCTTTCATCATCGGCTGCCTCATTGTCGCCATCTCAACCCTTATGATTGTCGGCATCGTCAAGGTATACGCCTTTTCTTTCTCTTTTCCTTGTTCGAGTTGGGAAAACGATGAAAGAGTTCAAGGTCGCGGCAGTTGATACGATCCATTCCGTGTTATTTGCGGATCGATAATTCAGTCGCCTTCTTCACTCGGGCGCGCACGTTGTTTCGTGCTGCTGATTGAAACAGGAATTGATGCTAGTTATCATTTGATTGCAGGGCAAGCCGGCTTACATTTTTCCTTTCCTGGGGTATCAGTTGGGAGACTTGTTTGTGAGTTCGTTGACTGTCGCCGGAGTGATTTGTTTGGGCCCGAATATCAAGCAGTTCTTGCTAGCCGGGGTAAGTCCTTTTGATTGCAGCTTTAAATGGCACTTAATAATCACATTCTTCTTCGTCTGCAGGATGACTTTCCATATCGCGAGGAGGTTGAACAGATGGACAATCAATATTTGATCATGTCCGTGGCGCTTGCTATTCTTGGTGTCGTCTTTATCAAGGTAGAGTATACATGTACGACTGTCTGGAGGATGAGGCAAGTCTTTATTTGTTTACTCTATGCACTGTAGGCGTACTTTGTGCAAGTGGTGTGGCTGACTATCCGCTACCTGCGAGAACAGAAGATTCGCAAATTGCAAGAAGAGTGCCAGCCCAAGGTCATTTTCCTGGATGGTGCCAGTGGATCCGGCAGTGGGAATGAGACCCTCTACATCTTCGACAATGACGGCGGTGTCGTCAAGGTCAGTTCCTCCATCCCATAAAGCACTTAACTTTCAAACTAACTTTCCTTTTCAGAAATCACCACCACCTTCATACGAGGCTGAGGAGGTGAAGGTAGCTCCACCAGCGTACACTGTTTAGGGGTGGACTGATGCAGCTAGACAACGCTGACTTCACACCGCAAAGATAATAAGCGCTCTCGCTTGATTTGACTATTTTTGCTGGCTTTTGATTGCACGACACATTTATGCTGTAGCCGCTACTAATTTTTTCTGCGTTTTCGCCTGATACCATTTGATTTGAATGTCCCCACGGGAGATTTTATCAGTTTCACAAAGATGTCATTAATTTTTTATCAAAACGGCTGTCATGTTATGTATACGCATTATCTCACACTTGAAAGCTTGCTTACAAAAAAGAGCACCATCTGCATTCTTTTAGTCATTGACCAGCGGAAGGAGAAGGAAGGATCGCTGGACCGGCACAGACGTTCAACAAAGTCATTCCACATTCAACCAAATGAACCGTCTCCGAAAAAGGTGGAAGGATGAAAAAGGAATTAATGTATGTGGAAGGTTGCGATGGTTCTCTAGTGGCTGCTGGGAGGAAGGTTGGAGTCGAGAGAGCCCTTTCTGTTATCATCATTGCCTTTGAAGGGATGGTGGAAAGAGCCCCTCTAAAGTGGAGTAAGAGAATAAAAGGATCAATCCCCAATCAAGTGTTTGTTTGAACTTGTCAGTCTTGTTTACCTTCAACATGGCTTTGATGAGGATAAGGGTATCGAGATGAGGGATTGAGCGAACAGAGTTTTTAACGTCTTCCTCAGTGATTTCAATCTGAACTTTGCAGTTGTCTTCCTCCGATGGCATGAGGGGACAAGTTCCGCCCTGAGTAACCCAATTGTGCTTCCGCATCTCGGCCAGGGTTATTCGCTGCTCTGGGTCTTTCTCCAACAGCCTACGAAGGTAGACTGATGTCAGACAGAATAGAAGAAGGATGAAAAGAGGGCCCACCTTATAATGAGATCTTGGAGCTGATCCGAGATGACGATATCGGGCGGGAAAATGGGAGGGGAAGACTTTATTTGGTTATAAAGGTCTACCACAAACTGATCCCGAAATGGAACGTCTATAACCGTCAGATATACATTGTATGGTGGATATACAAAGAGACCCAACAGTGCAGTATATCGTACCTCCAAAAACTAGCGCAAAGAGTGTGATGCCCATGGACCAGACATCCATTGGAATGCCTGAGCAGAGTATCCTTCGATTGGACATGATCTTCTCGCTGTCGCTGTCAGAGCCGGCTCGACTGAGACTGCCACTGCGGCTGGCGGGATTGGAGCTTCCTGCGATGCGGACGGTGCTGGCGGCGTTGGAACAAGCTAAAATTTCCGGTGCATGGAAAGCTAACCGAAGAAGAAAGCGAGAGTGTATATCAACATGTACAGCCAAGGGATCGCTCGACCTCACAAGCCAATGATCGTACCGGGTGTACCGACTGTTCCACCCAAAAGATCGTCTTTCCCATCAAACATGTGGCTTAATCCGAAATCGGCAATTTTAAGTCGACCATTGTCGTCCAACAGTAGGTTGGAAGGCTTGAGATCGCGATGCAGAATGCCGTTATAATGGAGATATTCCACGCCAAGTATGAGATCCCGGAAGAGCCGACGAACCGTCGACTCGTGCAGGGGATGTTCTGTAAAGAATTGCGACTTAATAAGTAAGACGCTGAAATAAGTAAAACGTTGAGTTTAGATACCTGTGGGAATAACCAGCACCTCGCCCCGTTCCAGAAGCTCAAACACCATGTACCTTCAAGGTTAGGTACCATATAACTTGTTCTCATCATGTTTGTAAAAGAGACAACTTACAAGGAATCTTCTGAGGGATCATCCAATACTTCCACTAGTCGAATACTGCCAATGTTAAACAATTACAATTAGCAAGCGGCATCAACAACTTTAATACCACACACCGTCTTTCTTACATGTTAGGGTGGTTCAACTTCTTGAGAATGGCTATTTCGCGATAGGCTTCTTGCATGGGATCTCCGCTTTTCCTGTAACAAAATATCATCAAAAGCCATTTGGTTACATATCGAACACATAGAGATACATTTATTATTTTTGTTGTAGTATTTTTATCATGCCTTGGGTGTGGTTGCGTGCTGTCCAACTTATTTTTAAATAACGTGTGCTTTATGGGGTGGGAAGTGGGAAGAGTGCCCCAATGAAGCCTCCGGATAGTGCGAGTTCATCACAGCAGGACACCTACTCTATCTACTGTACGGTATAAAGGGCTAGTGAGAGATGCAAGCAATGCAGCTACCGACATAATGGGAAGGAAAAGAGCCGCTCTTTCGGCACACGGAATCGTCGTTTAGTAAGTTGCTACTGTATATATTTGTTAATACCGAGTAAGTCTTGTCATGTATGTATGTAGCTGATAACTTTCCGTGACAGTGCTTCAACCTCATTCAAAAAATCGATTACAATCAACGGATGGTAATAAAGCCCCTTCCTTCTTCTCTCATGTACATTGTACAAACACAGTCACCGACCATACCACCATCCATCCCGTGCACGGCAAGTGTCCCTTTCCTCAAAAATGCCTCCGCCTGCTGCAGAATTTTAAATCGCTGTACAGTCCCCCAATATTGAGAGCTCTGTAGCTAGCTATCATGTTTGTACAGTAAAGCTTGTCAAAGGGAACTGCCAACCATAGTAAATAAAAAACGTATGCCAGGCACGTTGGAAAGCCGATCCGCAAGAGCACTTGAACACGGTGGTTTGAGTCTCCTCACACCCCACCCACCGAACGTGCTTATTCTAAACAATGTGTCTGATTAAAAAATACGTAAATCAAACCTTAATTAAGTTAACGAACTTTGACAGAGTGCTATTATCAGTGGGAAATAACTTGAATTCTTCGATGATTAATGAGCAACTGCTATAACTGTGATGGATGACACAATGTTCGCCAGACGACTGAGAGTGCTTGATAGTTCTCTGCTTTCCGATCTCTGGAAATGTGAATCTCTGAACATCTTCACATCTCGTGTGGTTGCTTTGTTTTGTACTTCCTTCAAACAGACTTTATATATCCCGCAAGGGTTTGTCTGGTTCAGTCAAACAATAACAATAACCTATTCAATCGTTTACTTGTCTTGAAAAATAAATAAAATGTGACAATAACTAGTAGCTATGCTATGGACCTATAGTCTTACGAAGTAAAAATACATGCAGCTTCACATATTGCCTGCTAGTAAGTTACCTTGTCAAACGATGCTTCTTCATGAGTTTCTTCTTCGATAAGATTTTCATGGCGTAATGCTACAATAGAGCGATGGTTAAAAAGACACCGCACGCATGGATTGTATGTGAGAGGAACGTTGAAACGCCAAAAATGTAAAAAAACATACTGTATTGTCTTCCGTGTTATATGCGAGTTTGACGATGCTGTGCACAAAACGAGGTGAAAAGTTAAATTTATTGAAGCCACTGTTACTTTGGAATATTGTGAACATAAAGTTATATATCACGAGATCTTACCTGTATGTGCCGTGGCCAAGGGTTTCATTACTTAATTTGTACTGATTCAAGTAGACATATCCGTCTCCGGTACTGGATACTGTTATTGTTCTAGAAGTAAAATAATCTTGCATAAAAGACAGGATCACACACAACAGAAAAGCGAACAAAGGAGATTGGAGCGAATCGATAAGAAGAGTGGCGACGGATCGCATCACCCTCTGGGCCCTGGGATCTGTCGCTTCAAGTTTAGCTTCAGGCTGGCTCAGTATCTCCTCATGCCCGTGCGTCAATCAACTCTCCCTCTCAAAAGCCAACAATTTATTTAGCTAATGCATTGTGGGAGAAGGAAAGAAAGATCAACTTACTCATTGTCTACGCCAGTCAGTGGAAGATGAGGTACCGAGGCGGGATGATACATGGATGAAGCGAAGGAGTGATGCGACTGAAAGGTTTGCGGCGTTTTCATCATGAAACCCCTACGGCTCTTGTCGTTACCTGAGGCAGCACCCGGAGCTGCATAAGTTGCTGACACAGTGGTTAGGTTGAGACTGTCCGTCGAATCAGAGTCCGTTAACGAAGAAGAAAGTGCAGATGGAGGAGATGCATCAAGCCCATCGAAACTGCCTCCGGTTGGTCGAAAGCGAGAGAGTGGCGGTCGCTGACGGGAAGGCGAAGGATAAGGACGGTCCGAGGAAGAAGATTGAGAAGGAAATGGAGGAGGCACTTTTGGGGAATTGGGGAGAGTGCGACCATTACTGGGTAGTGCACTGGCAGTGGCACTGAGAGTCTGTGCGAGAGACGCCAGCAAAGCCGAATTGTTGGAGGAATGGTCCGCCAGCGGCCTTACTGAATCCTCATTGGATGCAGGAAACTTGTTAATGATATTCCCGCTGTTCCATCCAGGCCCTTCAATCGTCAATTTGCTCTTTATCTCCTGCTTGTCGAATGCTGCCACTCTCCAAGCAGCCCAAAAGCCAGGCTCTTGCCCTTGCTCTTCTTGCTTGGCTATTGCAGTAGTTCCACCAAGGATCACCATGCCAGCAGCTGTTGCCGGTTGATCGATCGAGGCAGCTCTCTTGCTGCTTATCACGCTACGGCTCCGTATCGATTCTGACGGCGACTGTGGCGGCGGCGGCGGCGGCCGCAGCGGAAGTCGCTCTTGCTTCTCTCTTCCTGTCTCTTCCTCTTCTTCTTTCTCATCCTTCCCAGGCCTCATTACCCCAGACCCAGACCCGATCTGGTGGGACGGACTAGTCGGAACATTTTGCATTCCACCCGACATGCCTTCCTCACTAGTGGTGGCGGTGTGGTCCTCGGGGGGTCCACCGACCGACGACGTAGTCTTGTGATGATAATACTCATGCTGATGCTCAGGGGCTGTGGGGGCAGCAGCAGCAGCAGCTAAGCTGGAATTGGAGACGGATATTGTCAATGGATGGTTGGGAGTGCCATCTATCGAGTTTCCGCTGGAACTGGTGCGAAAAAGTTTCTTCAGTTTGTCGCCCTGACCGAGCATTCGTTGACTAAGTGTGCGTGTCTGTCTCGGTGGAGCTGTGGTATTTTTTTGGACGGGTTGGCTCGAGGCCATTGGAGGAGTGGAAGGAGGAGAGGAGAGTGCTTTTTCTCTGGTTAATGTTGCAGTTGGCTCCCGGTCACGAGCTAGGGAAAGAGGGGAAGATGTGGAGGGTCCTTCTACTCGAGCTCGTTTGTGGGCGGCGTGAAAGGGACAACATACATCAGCAGCATGGGGATTCTTCTGCATTATCTCGGACGGAATGAATACGACATGGAAAAGTTGGTGGATGAACTCGCTGCTCCGACTCCACTGGGAACCATCAAATCTCCATAGATAATAACCATCCGTAATGTCAACTAATACGGCTAAGTACAGCTCTCGAGCAAGAAGAGGTGAAATCTGTGCCCGAGATGATAAGTGGTAGGAGTAATCTGGATATAAAAGTCCAATGCAGACCATATTTTGCTTAATATTTTCCTGCCGTTTGGATCAAGTTATGAAACGCGACGAATGTTTCTGCCAAGTCATCGGTATCTGAAAGAGAGAGAAACGGTTGGTCTCTTTCAGTAGTGATTAACAAGTCCATTAACAACCCATGATGATGATGATAACCTCCCGCTGGTGAGTACTCGCAAGGTACCTGCAACTTGTGTGGTGGGAAATTGACCTAACAGGGTGGGGAGGGACAATGCAACTGATGTGTGCAGGTCGCTCCCGTTTGAACTAACTGTTTTCAGCCTGACCGGAAGCTTCTTCTCGATTAGCTTGATTGCTCTCTCAGATATATCTTGTTACGGTTACGAATGAGATTGTTCTAATGCATTAGAACAAGTACTTGGTGGGGGTCTCCAATGTACGTCCTTGTTGAAGGACATGTGTGGGGTCTCTCATTCTGACCGGCTTGCCCTTGCGATGTGCGGCCTGCCAACACTTTTGACCGCTGGTGGGTCGCTCAGGCACAACGAGTAAGTCAAGACTATTACTCAAAATTATACCCCATGTTAATAATAAGGAGTACTTTCCATAATATTTATATAGAGTGACTTATCCTTGCACTGAAATGGCAACGAGTGGAACGTGTCGTCACTACTGTTATTATTACGCGCAAACAGTCACATCCGGAGAGGGCAATAAACACCTCTTCCAAACAAAAATTATATCAGTGAGTCTTTTCAACGCACCTCTCATTAAAATTCGATTGTCCTACAATTTTTTAAAGCTTTCATCTCATTCATCAGAAGAATTTGCGTCACAAGATACTTTATTCGAATAACCTTGAAAGCTCCATCACGACACACAAGAACGATACGGAACATGATGTTGCGATGGCAAGAGTCTCCCGGATGGCTCGAATCGATACTCAGTACTTGAGGGACCTTGAGGTACATGCTTGCCTCACCAATTGTATATGCCAGAAGAATCATAAGCGTTTCCGGAATTGGTTTTACAAACCATACCTGCTTGTAGTAAGGTGCCGTAAACGTTTTTCCATGGGATAACATATTGACAAGAGGTAGTTCCATGTATTGTTGTAGTTCAGTATGGTTGAACGTTATTAAAACCTGCGGAACCGAAACGATGACGGACACAAGGAGAGTAAAACTAAAGACCACAAAATCGTGATACTCCTGCAGCCGGTTGACAATGCACTGGTTCAAGATCGAGGAGCTTTGACAAGGGAATCTGGACTGGATCGATATGTCAACATTGCCTAGTATGGTCGACCTCCCCTTTCTTTTCTTCCGCATTGCATAACCGGAAAGTCAGCAGCCTGTTCAGTCAGTTGTGATTCGAGTGAGAGAGGAGAGAGACTAGGAACGCAGGTGAAATAAGCGAATGGGTTAAGTGTCAGATGCTTCAATTGACTGGACGAAAGCGAGACCTTCTGGAGATATGACACACACCATCGCGTGAAGCGAATGGAAGGAAAAGCGACAAACGACAACGAGGGAAATTCCAATCAATAACTCGGTCTCTTCAATCCAAGCCTGGTCTCAACTGTGCCAACAGTGGCATTAAATCTGGTTTCTACTGTGCCAAAAGTGGCATTAAAAATCAGTTTGTGATAAAATAGTGAACATATGCTCATTACTCACGCTGGAGAGTACACAGTGCGCACTACTGAAACTCTTAATTATTAAACTTTGTGCGCCTTTTTTGGCAACATTCGCCACTAGATTAAGTGAAAGCTTCGTATTTAGGATATCTAGTATCCTAGGCAACGATTCCTATTTGTGAGGCCTTTTTCCGCATCAAGATCGAGGGATAAAATCAGGACAGAAAACAAACATTTCCCTCAAGAAAGCCAACAATTTGCGTACTTGGGATGCGACAATCTGATCTGACAAGAGCCCTTTTGTTTTTTTGAGTTAATTCTTAATTTTGTTTGCGCTGCCGAAAATTATTGCGGCATTTCACCGCAACCAACATATGTTTGACATTCAATCTAATAGTTTTAAATAAATGCAGTTTTATACGTTCGTTTTAGTCTAATCTTGGAGAGGCTGTTATGTTTTGCTTCTGCTTAAATGCCGGCTCTGATGACAATGGGAAAACAACCACAACAGTTTATGGGCAAAACACCAAAGGGAATCCCACATTTCCTCTCAACGAAAAACGACCGACTCACGAATCAGCAGGTCAGCAACAAAGAGGGTATTGTGTCGACCTTTCTCGTTGTACAGTGAACATACATCGTTCTTTAATCTTAACAGTCATATGGAGCACTCAAGGAAATCGGTAACGGAACGCGAATCAAAATAACTGGCTACAACAAATCAAAGAAACAACATCCATTTGCAATTTATAAATATCACGCTGAAGATTAACAACAGATAGTATGTTGGTAGGAGGACAATGGCGGTAGCCGAATTGTTGCCAGTAACAGCGGCATCAAGGGGCAGGATTGCAGAGACTCCTAAAGCTCAATCTGTTCCTCAATTAAGGTTTCCTGTAGCTCTCGTTCACGACCTGCAGAGGGCGTCTGACAGACGACTCACTCGTCTGCTGTATAACAAATTCCATCTTTCCTCTCAAATTGACAGCCCACCTCTAAACCTTCTCCGTAATGGGAATTGCGGTGGGGATGAAAGGCTTGCCGGTCGTAAATTGAGTGTCACACTCTTGACTACCAATCACCAAGTGGAGACCTTCTTTTCAGGTTTTGATGCCCTCACACGGCACTCTTTCATTCTTACACTCCTTACTAACGCCCTATAATGTCTAGATAATCCGATTACTGAAACGGAGCTGACGGAATGCCAAGAGTTTCCGGTGCCCAGTGTCCAGAAGAGAAGACGTTTAGTCATCTACTTCAAGGCACGACCTCATCAACAAATCCACGTCGGTAGCCCCATTCGCTGGCGCAGCCGTTCAGGACCTTAGAGATGCAACCATTGTACCCTATGTTGCGCAAGGTAGATAACGTAGGATACCTTCCATTGAATCGCTGGACTAATAATGCTGGGATACAATGGCGACCTCTAACATCGCGGACACCATCACGGCGGCCGGAGGAGCGGCGGTCAAGGCAGAGCAACGAAAATCTCAGCACTACGACTTTCTTCGAGGGCGTTTTTTCTTTAGTCCCATTTCTTTCGAAACTTTGGGGCCGTGGGGTCCGACTACTAAATCTCTGTTGTCTTCTCTCGGTCGGAAAATTGCTGGTCGGACTGGAGAGAAGTCCTTTGAATATCTTTGTCAGCGTGTCAGCATCGAGATTCAAAGAGGAAATGCCACTTGCGTTTTATCTACTCATCCTCTTTCACGAGAGTTAGACGAAGTGTACCGTATTCCCCCGATCTCAAGGGACAGTTAAGCCCCGCCCACTCCAGTCATCGGTTGACTGTTCAATGGGATTCACTGTGTCATGATTGGTTGAAATTTAAGCGCAACTTAGCAGCGATTGACTGATTGATTAAGAGGGATTTCTTGACGCACAAATTAGATCAGTTGATTGATTGTAGGTAAACAATAGCAAGCGGTGATGAACAGATAAGATCCGGGGTGGATCAAATTAACTGGTAGGGCAAAAAAGTGTCCCTTGAGATCGGGGGAATACGGTACTCTACTTTCCTTGAAGCAGTAATTTTACTTCTTTTTTTGTAGAGCCTAGTGGAATCCCGAATTTCGGCTATTAAATATGCAAATAAAAAATAACCCCTTGATTTATAGAAATCAAGCAGAAGAGCATTTCGAATGCATGTCTCGAAACAGAATTGTTACTGGTCACACACGAGGAGGCCAAGGGGCTCGCTGATGAGTTTGTTTGAGGCCTGCATATCAATCTGTCTTCAGACAGTTTGCCAACCCATCCTTTGGAAGAACGTCCACGCATATCCTCGACTGATTGGATATTCTGAGATACTGATGACGACAAATGGTCCAGGTTACGTAGAACAATTTCACTATAATGGTACCGTCGTTAGGTATATTATAATGCCTAATCAGCGTAAACCACTAACTTCCACCGTCTTTACTTTGGTGCATGCGGATGACACTCCAGCAAACTAAACTATATAAACGCCGCTTTTGAACGGTTTTTTACATTTGATCCGAGAAGTGGTCCGTCGCTGTAAGATCAAAAGTGATAGACTATTATTGCATGGCAGTATTATAGGTATCATCCTGCTCCGGAGAGAAGGGCCGTTTCACAGAGCCAAGATGAGCATTACTGTATTTCCTAGAACTATCATAAGAGCTCGTTTTATTCCCAGCATCAGACTGACACGTCTTTTTACGATTTCTGATTTTACCTTGAGACGTGGCACTGTAACGCAAGAAAAACCACTGCATTGAAACGAATCACAGATTCAATCACGGACCGAGTCGTCTTCTCATTATGATGATACACAACAGCTCGGACGAATGCAATTTCGCCTTTAGTAAAATGTACGCCTGCGGTCTTTGTAAAACATCTTTTGGAAAATTTTCACAAAAGCTTTCCGGAAGTCCAGATTGAATATTGTGTAGATGATTGGGTTGAGTGAACTGAAAAACACAAATATTTTTTTAACTATCATCTGGTGATTGACGCATCTTGTACCTCTACCTGTTAAGAAATCCTAGCCACAATATGAAGTTATATGATCGTTCGTCCATGGGGCAGTCAGGGCAGAACGGCTTCACCAAGTACTAGGAGAGAAAAGGAGACAAATGCTTTTAGCTCACGGAGATTGAGAGTAGACTATAGCTACAACTCTTACCCAGACGAAAAAAGGCAACCAGCAAATGACAAATACCAGGACAACAATCAGCAAAGTTCGTGCAGCGCGTCGCTCTCGGGTCAAGCTGATCTTTTGCCTCTTTGCTAGGCTTTCTGAAAGAGAAACGATTTTTTAGAGGGAAACAATATAGATGTTGTGGTGAAAGCTTACGCTTAACGTCGACAGATTGACTATTATTGGACAGAAGCTGTTTTTTGGCGGGACTTGTGTTGTGGTTGTTAGCCGTGGTCTTGTTCTTGGACTTGGGTGAGGAGGACTTTGTTTGTGCGGACGAGGCTGAAGCAAGCTGCTTGGGACGGATAATCTTGGGCACAAAGAGGTGAGAAGGGGATTTGCCACAGGGATCAGGCAGGAGGGAGCCTGAACAGGATGAGGTTGAGTGCTTAAGACTGCCATTGCTAGTAGTAGTGGTAGAGGAGGAGTGGTTATGATGATGGCCCAAGTCCAACAGTGGAACAGAAGCCTTTGTATTATTATTATGAAGGGAGTGGCTGAAAAGGGACTCTGTCTGCGGCAGAGTCAGGTCAACAATCGGGGAGCAAGCGGCCGAGAAGTCGTCCTCCTCGATAATCTGGAAGCTTGAGATGATCTGCGAGCTCTCTTTTGTCATGCGATGGCGGGCACGTTGACACGCCGAACACCGGCTCGCAAGGGGAAAGCACAAGAATTTGCGGTGAAGCCGGCGGTGGTCGGCCAGTTGACGTGTCTGAAGCTGATTACTTTGTGCGTTGGACAGCCAGCTTGATCCCGTTGCCGTTCCTCCTCCTCCTCCTCCTCCTCCTCCTCCGCCACCACCACCTGGCGTGGTACTACTGGATCCCGCATCGGATTTGTCAGGCGAGTCGATGGAGGCCGCGTCCACTGCAACAGCAAACAAAACCCCTTATCAACCTATGCACCTTTCCATTCTCTCCTTCGTCACGAAATGCTGGATTAAAATGCCTGTCTCTTAATCGAAAATGCTGAAAGAGCGTATACAGCTGGCGCAATTGCTTGCACGGAAAGGGGTGTGTCCCTTTTCTTCCTTCATACCTTGTGGAGCGACGGGGGTTGACGCTGCGGAATACGGAGAATTCGCTCCCGCCCTTCGCCTCAGTCGACGTCGGGCCGAAATGAAAATGGTCAAATAAACTGTCACCAGGATGATGAGGGGAATATAGAAGGATCCCAGGGAGCTGTAGACGATGTAGCCTTTTTCACTAACATAACCGCATTCGGATTGGTTCGGACTCATGTCCGTCCATCCGAGGAGTGGAGGGATGGAGATGAGCCCGCTGACCACCCACGCTGAACCAATCATCACCAAGACAAAGGTCAGGTTACGCGTTTGAGCATATCGGATGGGATAGTGGATTGCGAAGAACCTATAGGGAGAGATGAGATTATATGAATGTCAGTGTTTGTAAATATAGAGCCACATTATTTAGAACAACACGCACTAACGTAAACGTAAATTAAATCTTGCATTATTTGCTCAAGCCATATGGGTGGCATGTGGTGTGAATGTGTTTTGTGTAGGGTAAGTATGACGGTCAGGGTCAACGGGGACCTCTTTGGGGTGATTGGAGTGAAAAGAGGTGGATGAAAGAGCCAAATAGCTGGCTCGGTTGAGCCGTTTCATCTGGTCGTTACAATGCCGCCCATTAGTCAGTCAGTATATACTGTAGTAGTGCGAGAGCTAATGAGCATACGCTCTACATTACAGTCATTTGGTTCTACGAAGAATGTCCTTCTTTTACGGCACGCCCCAGCGGCGACGCGCGAAGAAGCTAATGATTCGTTACTGGAGAAGGAAAATAGTTTGACGCCTGATGATGTTGATGGGCTAAATATATACTTGAGGGAAAGAGTTTGTGCTGTCTTGTGTCATTCCCTTCTTTCCTTCCTTCTATCCCTTGCCAAAGATTCATTTAAAAAAGCACACACACACAGTATAAACCTTTCCCCGGTTCAGACACGCGAACGTTCGTCGTCTTTTTTGATGGATACATTTAACTACTTTCTCTTCCTTCCCTATCCTCTCACATACCAGCTTCCCGGGCGTCTTGCCAAAAAGCGCCCACCACATCCACACATACTACATACCAGCATTAACAGGCGGCTCTTCCCTTTCGGCAAGCCGAGGAACACAGGACGAGACGTGCAGAGTCCAGGTTACGACTTTTAATTAATCGCCTTTGATCGGGATGACATTTGGATCGTTAGAGCCGCTTCTTTCTTTCTGTATTAGTTTGAGTTGAGGGTGCTCACGAGGAAATAAACGCTGTCCGTTAGGGATCGTTCCATCAAAGAAGGGTGTGGGAGGAGATGCCAGGAATGTGGCCTAAACCAACTCTACTCTTTTGACTGTTAATTAATCCTGCAACGCACAGTCAGGACAGGAGGTGTATTTTACGTTCCTCGCCTACTACTACAAACAACCTCCCAACCCAGCCGATGCTGTAACAGATTACATCAATGCAGTTTAGTGCCTTTAGGCAGATTCCTTTACTCCAACATGCAGTTAGGTCCGATCTTGTTCCCTTTAAGGTGGTTTTAAGAGTCTTCGATGGGGGATTTAAATATTGCTTCTTGATCAAAATTCAAAAGTTTGCATCCCACGATTTGTGCTTAATCAATAAACATTTGGTCAACATAAACTAAGGTTAGTCTTCTTAGAAATGAAAAGGGCGGAATATTTCAACGTACAACTATCCCGATGGCTCGCTCTTATCAAAGAAGGATCGTGCGCTTAAAAGGAAGAAAACAGAGCGAGAATGCAATAGGGATTGTTGTTCCCTATTATATAACGGCATCTATGATCTATGGGCAAAATGACATGCAAATAAAATTCTCTCTTAACCGTGCAAAGTTACAGTACTTTAAGCGCGGAAATCCCGGTGCTCGCGCCAGGACCAGGAGATCAAGGTCCTTCAAAGGGGTTGGTTTCACAGTGAAGAGATACTCTGGTTGGTTGTATGTTGTAGCCGGAGCAGCTTAAAAGATGCTGGTGCTGAAGCGCTGAATTGGCCATTAGGGAATGGGGGGATATTTAGATATGGAGCGCTTGCTGATGAGAGTTTGATGAAAGAAAGAGAGCGAACCAGAAGGAGTTGGTCCTCTCCTTCCTTTCATCTGCTGGTCGACGCGGTGTCTCAAGATGCCCGTTTGGATGGTGAGGCTTTGACAGGACCCTTATAGTTTGGCCTGATTTATTGTCATTAAACATTCTGCACTTGTCAGACCAGATTGGGCTATCTATCGCAGAGGCCAACTACCGCCGCTCTCCGCGAATAAACAAGTTAATTTTCTTAAGGAAAAGAGCACTGTTCTAGGCGCGAACTGTTTATTCCTCTGTTCGTTTGTTAAAGGGGAGGTTCGAAAAAGGAACAGCCAGAGCTACGAATTGCAATTGCATGTGGCGTTAACGCGCAAAAGAATTAATAGTAATTGCGAGGGCATGGGGACCAAATGGGATAGAAGAAGGATCGAGCAGTCAAAGTTGAGAGAGTATTGTGTATGACTGAAGGGCATTATTAGAAAGGGGTCCGAGTGTAATATTCCTTCCTAATGACTTTCCTCTGCTCCCGTTGGCACTCTGCGGATATGCGTGCTTATTCCTCAGTGCAATACTCGAGGAACGGAAAGACATTAAGTAATTGCACTCCATGCATCCCAGTGAAGTTTTAAACAAAAGCCAATGCTCGCAGTAGGGAAGGAAGGAAGAGAAGCCAAGTGAAGATAGGAATGACTTGATGCATTGCTTGCATATGGAGCACAATTTCGACCACTTCCTTCCTGTTTCAAGTGCAATGAGCCTGTCTTTCATGGTTAGAAACAGCTTGCCTTTTGCTGGGGCCATTTCTGCTTTCCCTTCCTCATTGGGAAACGTTAAATATAAGTGTGTTTGTGTGTGTGCATCACAGGCTCACATCTTTGATTACAGCAGCGCCGAGGTGGAACGCATGCAAAAGCTCTGCGCAGCTGTTCAACTTGACAACAGTCACTTACTTGGCTTGCGTCCTCTTCCTCCCCCTCATCCACCACGACGGCCGATCGTTCCCTTCCTCCAATCCCCCGGGAGACAAATCCACTGGGTCCATCACTCGATTCACAAGGAGAAACGAAGGCGACACAGACAGACAAAAATTATCCAGTGATCGCTGCATAAACGCTTTTTTAGGCTCGCAGACTATTGGGGATTTGCTGCCTTGCTCATACCGATCGAGACGTAGGATGACGGAGGCTTTTCCGGTGTCTGATGGCCAAGAACCTTGCTAGTGGCTAGACTAATCCCTCCATTATTTATGCTCAAGACGGGCTCATTCCGTTTCAAAGTCTCTATCTTCGGCTTTTTTACCTGCACGATAGAATATTTCTACATGACTCTATTACTTAAATGACTTCATCCGGGCCATTGCTCTCTCCCATGAAAGAAAGAGGGGAGAGAGGAGGAAAAAAGGCGAAACAAACAAACGGGCTTAACATGGCGATAAATGAAATGCGCAAAATGTTGTGACGTTTGAATGTGTGTTGGGGTGTGAACATGGCGGACAAAACAAGAGAACGGGATCAAATCACTTATTGCCTCCAGCTCGGCTCTCCGTCTCCGTCTCTGGGTCGGCTTCCTTCACACGGTCGGCGGATCGCCTTTCCACGACACATCATACAAATACTGGGTTGGATCTAAACTTGAAATCTCACTCATGAGATTGTGAGGAAGAGAGGAAGGGGAACCCCAAGAAGAGACTATAGGACCAGCGGCCTTTCAAATCACTCTTCACTTTTAACCCCCACGCGTCTCACAGAGATAGATCATTCAACGTTCACGGCAAGCAGTTAATTTGTCATTTCACTCCTTTCTACACACACCAAGGGCAAGGAAAGTCTCTTTAATAAAGGTCGCAAACGGTCGCTCCTTCCTTCCCTATACACGTGGCAGTTAATGCGAAAGCCTAAAGAAGGACTGCTCTAGAAGGATAGTAAGTTCTAAAACTGGAAACGCCTTCTATCTGTCTTATTGAGTCTTCTTTCAACTCCGCAGCACATGTTATTTTGCTCCATCTCTTGACGATTGGTTGAGGACGGAGAGAAGTCCACTTTGATCATTTGCATTATTAATACTCATTTCGGCATGAACCCCACGAGTGGAAAAATGACCAAATCCCAAGGACCGAGGTCAATGTGTTGCCTGCTTATAAGGAAGAAGGGCAAATTACAGTGGACAGACACACATGCAGAAAGAAATAAAGAACCCTGCAGACTAGCGTAATTCAAAAAACATGCTCCAAATCAAGCAGAAATGTGTGAGCAAGTGCTATCAGCTTTTTAGCAGCATATCCTGTCCAGAGCAGAAGAAAGTGTACATACAAATCGGGAAATGAGCAAACAGGGAAAAAGTGTAAAATGCCCTCCCTGCCACGCTAGACGTAATAGTTGTTTACTTACGTGCAGCACTACTAGTATATATACCCCCTACGGCCGGTAATTAATGATCGTGTGGAGATGGATATATATTCCCCCGTCTGCCATCACATCATCCTAGAATCAACAGATTCCTCCATTCATCACAAGTAGCTGGCTCGCTTCCATTGCGCATTCCTTTGGCGGGTGTTTACACACTTTACATACACTACCACGCCCGCCCCTAACTAAAAAGCATTCTCTCAAAGTGCAAACATTCAACTTGTCTGCACAATTTTCCATCCCCCCTGACTTATCGCAGGAGTAAAAAAATTGGTCAGGTCTAACAACTACTACTCTTCCGGGATGAAATGGAAATTCTACCATACTGTGTCTTTGTTTACTCTGGCATCTTTGTTCCTTCTTCCACGAAGACGCGATTAGATGATCGCAACCGGGACATACAACTGTACTGTATCAGACCGCTGTCGCTAAATCAACCCGCCCCGCCCTGTCCAAATCTTGATGCTGAAGCAAATAATCCCAGTTGTCTTTGTGGTAGACACAAGTTTTAAATGGCTAAAAAATCAACGTGGGAAGGAAGGCAGGAAGACCATGTCGCTCTTGGTTTAGCGTGATTAATACTGTACTAGTATTCTATACTATTAAGTTTTGCTTTACGGCAGCAAGAAAATTCATCCACTTCTCATGCGTCATTCCGCAATTCGCGAGTATTTGGTAGTAAAACTGGTATGAGGCAACGTAGTCACTAAATATGGACGGCTTCTTAAGTATTTTCGGTTGTCGAAGCAAGAAGACAGACATTGGTACGAGGAAGGGTAAGTACTCCTCTAGACTGCCCACGGAGGGAGCGAGTGTAATCACATTCTCTGCCAATTCAATCATCCATTCGTTTATTTTTCTTGGGCCCATCTTTTTTCCATCTTCTTCCTTCCGTTTCTTTAGAAACGCTTCAATGATTAGTGAGAAATCAATTAGGTTACACTCGCTCTACACATTCATCATAAAAAGACCCCCTTTTCAACTACTGTAGACATAGGAGCAGAAACGCCTCCCATACTCTAATAAGATACTGTACTAGCTCTCTCCAAAATGTCTCCGCGACCTGTGCTGCGCCCTGTCACGTAATAACTTATATGTACAGACAGTACTGTACTGTAATAACAGGCCAAGGTCACAGCGCTCTTCATACTTGCATCCTCTTTTTCCGACATAGGGAATATTGTAATAAGATATTCCGTTAACAGAGAATCAAACGTTTAATCCTATAATTATGCCTTGCTGACTTGGACTAGCCAAAGAAGAAATGCAACGGTGTTAGTATTGCAGTTCTGAATGACGAGCTTGACGGTCTCCTTGCACCGAATGCAAACGGTTCAAGTCTTTTGAGATGAATAAGAAAAAGTAAATGGCTTCTTAGGCCTACGTTTATTCCTTTGGCATTTGATTGGTATTGTAGTCTGGTGGTGTGACTTACCGGTCGAGAGCAATTGCCACCAAATGCAAAATTGAGGCTGTGCACAGCAAGACGTCACAGGTCACATGAAACAAGCAGAAACCACGTCCGAAGATCCACTCCCCCAATAGAGTAGTGGTAATGGAGAACGGCATGACCAGCGTTGCGACCTAACATAACAAAATTATTACCATTCGGCGACCCACTCAAGGGCTCTGTTTATGCCAAGGAAACATGTGTACAGTAGGAGGGAGACCGTATTGGAATTTGAAATAGAGGTTACCCGGGCTAATTAGAGAGTGAACGCCGAGATACAATGTCTGTCTGTGGGCTGATGGGAAGGCTTCAACTGGGCGATTGAATTCAATTAAGTGACATAACAGTGACAAACATCAATCGCTCCTCACGCTGAATTAAGCACTCAACGCCCCCAGCCTCCTTCCTTCCTTCTTCCTTCTTTCTTCCCAAATATACAACAAGACACATATTTATATTCAACATTTATTCTAATCAACGTTCCGATGTGCATCCATTCATCCAGACATAGACTTTTCAAGTAATATAGTATTTATTGATCCATCAGTCTGTCCGTCTGAAATTGATTAGCTAGATGTGTCGTCTTCTTTTTAGGCTCCTATGTATCTCTCACCAAGATATCCGCACAGGCGAGCGAGACGAGTAAGAAATTCTGGACGATGTAAAGGGCCGGATGGGTGAAGATGGCAACGATGACCAGGACGTTTCCAATTGAGGCTGTTAGGAGGATTAGAATCCAGACAGAGGTGGTGATGGTCGCTTCGATAG
>LRSR01014414.1:0-11997 GCA_001579985.1 Hypsibius dujardini | reverse complement strand
CAGACAGACAGACAGGCAGGCAGACAGACGTACAGATAGACAGACAGTCAGACAGACCGACAAAGGAAGGATTATGTAATGTGCTCTTGAATTCATTTTCTCTTTGGCGTCAGCAGGTCTGCCGATCAACGCCCGAATATAAATATCTTCTTCCCAAAAGTCAATTAGTCCCGATGCGCCGATTAAAATCGTTTGTTAACGAAGGCATCCATCGTCTCCATTAGGTCGCTGGCATTAGTCCACGTTTTGTTTGAGGGGCGCTGCATGGTCGCAACCGCCAAAAGCTGGGTTCCCCATAAATCACACCATTACTTACCCGTGTGCGCAGTTCTGACAGCGCGGCATGATCTTATTGACAGACATATCACACTCTCCCACTAACATCTCTATTTAAACTCCTCCGCAGTTCATTCCACATTTTTTCCTCCACTCAAACACACTAAAGTCGTCGTCGTCGTCTCGCCTCTTCAATTTCACATTCTCTCTCTCTCTCTCTCTCTCTTTCTACATAGTTACAATCCCAACATTGTGGAATAATTTCACGGTTGTCTTTGGATAATAAGACTGGCTTCCGCCACGGGAGTTGTTAACCTCTTTGTTGTCAACTTTGTCACAGGATAGATAAGCCTTGACCTTTTGTTGTCTGAAAATGGAAACTTGCCTGAAACTGCTCCTGGTGGGAGTTTTGTCTGCGGGGCTTGTCTTCGCCTTGCCTACAGTCAGCCGTGATCCAGACACGGTGTCAGAAGGGGTCAATACTACGGCAGTGACCTTGACTGGAGGAAACGAGACGACCCAGTCTAACACCACCGGAATTATGGGATTGTCTGGTAAGCTTTTTCACCGCTTTTATTAGATGTGTCTGGATGTCTGGGTGTCTGGATGTCTGGGTGTCTGGGTGTCTGGGTGTCTGAATGTCTGGGTGTCTGAATGTCTGAGTGTCTGGGTGTCTGAGTGTCTGGATGTCTGGGAGCCTCGATGTCTGGGTGTCTGAATGTCTGGATGTCTAGGTGTCTGGATGTTTGGGTGTCTCAGTGTCTGGGTTTGAGTGTCCGAGCGTGGGAGTAGTTAAGATTGCACACGGGAAGACATGAGAAACGGGCTGTGGAACCCTTTTTCGGGTCATTTTTCAGCCTGCAATGAAGTGGATGAGATTGTGAGCAATGACCCCTGCAAACCGTTGTGTGCCTGCAAGGATAGGAAGATATTCTGCGCGGACATCATGTGCACGACGGACTCGTTGCCGTTGGAGCACTGCTGGAAGCTGCCGCTGAACGGGAAATGCTGTCCGAGCTATCTGTGCTGTAAGTGTTCGTAGCGTCTACACAAACGCATGAAAATGAGACAAATGAGTGTTCCAAAAAGCTAATGCCTGAATCGGCGGATTAAAACATCCTCCAAAAAATCTTTATAATCAGGAGGAAAAACCCGATTTTATAAAGTTTCTGAAACAACACTGCATTAAAAAATGGTTTACGCTTTGGTTGTTCAATTGGCGCTCGCGTAAAAATATTTTTTTTTTACTTGAGCGGATCAAGTTTCCTCTAACAACTATCTGTAGGTTTATTTAAGGTCAGTGGTTCGTTCATCTGATTAATAATGAGAGGAATCGTTTGAAATTATGTCACCGGAGTTTGTTTCGTGCCCTTTTTTTGTTGAACTGCATTGAGAGCGCACGTCGAGGTTATTTTGAAATGATTTTTTGTTTGTGATTTCAGCCACGGGAAACGCAACGGGTGACGTCCACTACCCGTTGCCGGTGCTGGTGGTGCCACCTGAACTCAATCTGAGCTCCATCCCACCGTCCAAGGCGGAGCTGCTGCATCGGACTCGTCGACCCGGCTCACAGCCGTGAGGACCCCGTCATCACCACCAGCACTGCCACTTTTGCCCGCACGGACGCTTTCCAGGGTCCACGAAGGCGTCCAGACGTGTAAATGTTGTCTGAGCCCGGTCGGTCTTAAGTGTCTGAGCCCGGTCGGTCTTAAGTGTCTGGGCCCAGTCGGTCTTAAGTGTCTGGGCCCGGTCGGTCTTAAGTGTCTGGGCCCGGTCGGTCTTAAGTGTCTGGATGGCGCCTGCGCGCTTCTTCTTCGTTCTTCTTCACATTATTAATCGCGTCCGGGTTCACGATCGATTTATCGACTTGTCTGTTGTTGTTTTTTTCGTTTTCTCTTCCCCTCACACCGTCAACCTTCCATATAGCGAATGTATTAGGCCGAAACGGCACGGTGCGTCTCTGTCTTGAGGGTCTGTCACGGTGGCGCCAACTTTCAGACATATCGCTCAATTTACAAAGTCATTTGGGGGGGGGGGGCTTTTCTTTACATAATGCAGACATGCACACCCTGCTCGGAGACCCCGCTAAATTATCTGCAGCTTTCTTCATCCCATTTTCCTTACACTCTACATGCACTTCTTATATTTCAAACTTGCACATGCACTTCTTCACATATCTTACGGCAGTTTGTTAAACACAGAAACGTTTCGGCTTATTTTCGTCTATTCGGTAATAATGGGTCTACGCTTATCACAGTTTACATCGTACCTACTCCAATACGTCAGATAACTGCGATGAAATGCGTCAGATGCACTGCAGTGCAGTGCAGTGCGCGCAATGCAGTGCAGCGCAGTGTGCGCAGTGCAGTGCGCATCGCTAGCGAGAAAAAAAACCGCACGGAATGTCGTGTAATGTATTTGAAGAATGTGGCGAGGCGAGAAACCTGGCCACTAAGTCGCTGGCTGGGGCTGGGTATTCACTGTGTTCATCCTCCATGAGGTGCATGTGCTGTTTGCTACTACAATGAAAGACGGCAGAAACTCGATCCATGCGAATTCAATTCAATCAATTCAATTCAACCAATCAAATTCAATCAATCAATCAACTCGATCCATGCGAATTCAATTCAATCAATCAAATTCAATCAATCAATCAATTCGATCCAAGTGAATTCAATCAATCGATTCAATCAACTCAATCTATGCGAATTCAATTCAATCAATTCAATCAATCAATTGAACATTTCAAGGGAAATGATAAATGCGGCTTTTTGTGCAAATTCGGTTCTCCCTTCAATGGGAGCGGCAGTGATCTTGTCTAAATTATCGCTCTTCATTGGACTCGCATTTGCCAAGGTAAGACGGCGGATTGGAACTCACGTCATGTGCAACGCTGCACAGAGTAGTCGGCCCGTTTTTCGGACTAGACTATAAAGCCAGTAGCAATGCCCGTATAGTGAGAAACTCAGGATACACGCAGTGGCGCGCCGACGGGGGGTGTTTTCTTGATCTAAATCCCCCCCCCCCGAAAGTAAAAAAAGTTCCCTAAGGGTCCCCCGTTTAGAGAAAAACGTCATGATGGAGAACTGTCATGCTATACTCCCCCCTTACGTTCTATCGGAAATATTTCGGATAGAATAAAAAGCAAATTTCGGAAAAAATAACACCTCCCTCAAACCAAAGCTCGGCGCGCCACTGCATATACGGTACATTGAAATAAGCTTTTCTTAACACTTTCCCACCGAAAGTTAAATTTAAAATTTATCGCCGTCAGTGAAATATGTTTTCCATATCAAGGGGCGGGAGCTTTACAGTTGCACACTTTCCGGAATTATCAACTTATCAGCATAATTCGGAGATTATCCCCTAGCTCCCCTACGGATAACTCGTGACTATTTTATGCCTTGACATAGCCTTCTTTTAGAAGATGAAGTCGGGACGGGAATCTAGAGGTATGATTAAAAATTACAGTGCGATTTACGTGTAAAATGGAAGCAGTTGCACTGCTACAGATGTAGTCACGCACGCTCTGCCATGGCTTAATTATTGCCTTGTTTAGTACATGAACATTCAGGCATGACAAAGTGTGCCTGTAATACAGCGTGGATTTCTTAGAAAAATATCGCCCGGTTTAATATAGCCTCAGTGTGCCTGGAACAGGGCTGCTATCAAGCCTGTATTTGAGCGCTGGCTAGAATAGTGTCCCGTTTATCCGTAGGGTCCGCCCCGGGATCACCAACAAATATTTGGCTGACGGTAATCGATTTCACATGAAACTCTGGATGCGAAGGGTCAAGAAATGTTCTTTTCCGTGAATGAATTGAATTCCACCACTCGAGTCTATAGTTTTCAAGGCACGAAAAAGGCGTGAATAGGAGCCTGAATGGGTTCAGTGATGTGCCATAAGTTAGAAGGGCAAAACATTTGCAAACAGTTTTTGATAGACAAGAGTTTCAACACTTTTTTATATACATATTATTTTCTATGTTTTTTTTACAAGGATTTGGATTTGCACGGAGCATGCGATCAGTCTGTTTACATAGGTACGTGAAGGTCGTCCGCAACGAAGGAACTTTATTAGCGAGATCATTCACACAAGGATCGCGAAGTGGGATGAGATGTGTGAAAAAAATGCGTCGACTTTGAGTTCGCAGGAAATGTCCTGGAGAACGCCCACCCCGGAACGTTTATCCTCCGCGTCTCGGCGCACGATCTCACGCCGCTGGAACCGCTGTGGTCGATCCCCGATGCTTCGCTCCGGGAATTCGCCGTGGACACTGAAACGGGCGACATTTCGCTCTTCAAGAAGCTGCACCGGGTGCGGTCCGGCATGCCGACTGCTAAAAAGGCCCGATGGATCTTCCAATTTCAAGTGCTTGCTCGAGATAAAAATTCCAGAAAAAAGGTAAGAGGCAAAGTGTGTATTTCGGCTCACCTCCAATTGGTCGATGAATCGGCTCACTCATGCATTACTCTTGGATGGCAGCTGCTTGATTGTTTGATTTCCAAAAGTGCCATAGTATACTAGGACATAGTACAGCAAATCAAACAATCAAGCACCTGCCATTAAAGGGAAGCCCATGAGTGAGCCGATTTATCAACCAACTGGAGGGTGAGCCGAAATACAGATTTCTCCTCATACAACGAAGGAAAAAAAACACATTAAAAATAGTTAGTGTCTAAAACGACTGCTTGATGCGTAATTCGTGTCATCATCAATGTGATCTACAATTTTGTCCTGAAAACAGGAGCCAAGGACGTTCGGTTAAACAGAACACTTAAACAGAAAAGCAACCCAAGCTTTACTTGTTCAAACAAAGGACCACAAGACTCCAGCCTGTTGATTAGGTCTGCTTTTTAATGTCAAATAGAAGTAGAACCGTTGATTTCTTGATTCGTTTTCGTTTTCAATCCCTTGGGGCGTGAGATCTCTGCACAAAAGTGGTCAAGTATGATCGCTACTCGGACGAAGAACAAACACGCATTTTAGCTCTCCGACCGGGTAGAATTATCGCCGTAAGAGTAATGCTGTGAACAGGCCGGGCATTATTTTCTGTACTTATGGGGAAAGTCATCGGGTGTTCTGTTTTACCGAACGCCAACTGTGCGGCATTCTACAGTGAGGGTTTTCAAAGTTCGCTTATTTGCAGCGTTTATTTCGCTAATTCAAAGTTCGCTTATTTGGAGCGTTTATTTCGCTAATTCAAACTCGCTAATCTCCCTGGTTTTGAAGATAAGCGAGAAAAGCAGCCAAGGAGCTGCTATTCTCGCTTCTCTGCTCACGAATTGTGTGCATCTGTCTTGTGAGTGGTCCATTTGAGTTGAGATTAGCGAAGGAGACTTAGCCTCAGGTAAGCCAGGGGGCGTGTCCTATCACCGTTGCAAGGGCGTGCAAAACCAGGGAGATTAGCGAGTTTGAAATAGCAAAATAAACGCTGCAAAATAAGCGAACTTTGAAAACCCTGACAAGGAAATGAAACCACTCTAGACGGCGAATTTCCTTATATCTTGTTACCGATGCACTGTTGCCTGGTCTCTTCGATTCCGTCGAGAAAATCGGCAGAAAACCAGAACTACTATTTAAAAAAAATAAAAACTGACCAGTGGTAGTATATAGAGGGCGCTGTCTATATTACTGAAACATGTATTGATTGATTATTTGATTTTGAACGGACTGATCGATTGAATAAACGCAGACACATTTTATTGATTGATTAATTCACAGAGACGGTAACATAGACAGCGCCCCCTATATACCACCACTAGTCAGTTTTTATTTATTTAAAATAGTTCTGGTTTTCTGCCGATTTTCTCTATGGAATCGAAGAGACCAGGCAATAGTGCATCGGTAACAGCAAACAGATATAAAGAAATTCGCCGTCCACTCATTTCCTTGTCAGTATTTGCGCATGTGCTCGATCTATAAATACAGTACTTCGCACACTGGATACACACGTGGCCAAATTACTGTGTGGCAGAGTTCAAACCACTCTTTACCTGAGCTCAAGCAAAATCGGGTGGCCCGAGTTTGAGCCAAACACCCAGTATTGTGGCCATGTGTGTATACTGTGTTTACATTACAGCTATGCCAAAGCTCCGTCCGTGTGAACGTGGTCCCAGTGAGTTTCCTGCCTGTACCGGGGAACGTCACCGCGTCCAGCCGTCAAATCATCGTCGACGAACCGTCCGTCATCCTCGGAGGCTCTCCCGGTTACAACACCCAAACCCAACAACAGCTTTCCCAGTACTTCAATCCCACTTCCGGTTTCTCCTTCACCCAAGGAAACTACCAATTCACCGTGCTGGCTTGCGTGCCCGGGGCACTGGTCGGTCAATTAGCCGTTCAATCCAGCATCTACAGTCCGATCACTTTCACCCTCGCCAACGGTAACTTCTACTACGGAATCGTCCCGCAGACCGGTGCGATCACTATACAAAACCTTCCCCCACCGGGTCTTCAGACACTCCTCGTCACAGCCCAGACCACTAATGGGTTCTCCACGTCGGTGCCGGTTACCATCACCTCAACCTGCGGTGGAGTCGGTAACGGAATCAACGCCCTCCTTCCAGGCAGCAGTACCTTCATTTTCGGCGATAATGTCGCGTTCGCTCAGCCCAGTTATCAATTCACATCGTCCGCTTGCACGGCTGGTTCGGTCATTGGAATGGTGCTGGCGCAGTCGAATGGCCAGTCGGTGACGTATTCCATTCCAGCGGGGAACACGTTCTTTGCTGTGAACCCCGGGACGGGCTTGCTATCGACAACCTTGGCGCCGCCGGGCGGAACCTGGTCTCAGACATTTGTCGTGGCGGCTACGAGTGTGAGTGGAAGGACCACGTCGGTTTCAGTTACGGTTACTAATACCTGCTCCAATCCGGGAGGGTTCACGCAACCGTCTTACAATTACTATTTGGATACTTGCGCAGCCGGAAGTGTCGTTGGGAGTGTTTACGCGAGTGCCGGGGTTACAGGTAAGAACCTTGGAGAAGATCCTAACGTTAGATACAAACTTTAATTGTAGTTGCAGTTAACTGAAACCACAATGCTAGTGTCTGTGTCTGTGTCTGTGTCTGTGTCTTTGTCTGTGTCTGTGTCTGTGTCTGTGTCTGCGTCTGTGTCTGTGTCTGTGTCTGTGTGTCTATGTTTGTGTCTGTATGTCTATGTCTGTGTCTGTGTCTATGTCTATGTCTGTGTGTCTATGTCTGTGTCTGTGTCTATGTCTGTGTCTGTGTCTGTGTCTGAGTCTATGTCTGTGTCTCTGTGCGGGAGTCTGTGCCTGTGTCTCTATCTGTGTAATGTGTCTGCCAATGCCACTTTACGAGTTCGCCTTTTATGCGTGTACATACGTATATCTGAGTCTGTGATAAGTTCTTTAAATTTGGATCTTTGCACAGGCGGTGTGGCTTACTCCATACCAAACGGTAACCCGTACTTCGCTATTAACCCTGCAACTGGCCAAATCACCATAATCCAAGCTCCTCCGCTTGGAATGCAATCCTTCAGCACACAATCCATCTCATCGAGCGGTCAAATATCCACGGCTGTGTGCACAGTCACAGTGGCACCGGGACCACCGACATTCCCCGGCACATTCTACAGTTTTACATTGTCCAACTGCATTGCTGGTGCAACGGTCGGTCAGGTATCGGCTACGAGCTGCGGGAATGCGGTCGCTTACAGTTTGGGCGGAAACGACAACCCGTACTATACAATCAATCAGCTGACAGGTCAGCTATCAGTCCTCAACATACCACCGCCAGGAACACAGACTCTGTTGGTGCAGGCGACCTCGTCGAACGGCCTGAGTTTGACCGTGCCGGTGGTCATCAGCTCACCCTGTGGAGGTGGTCAGTACAACGTTATGGTGCCATATGGAGGACAGATGTCGCTGCTCGGGCAGCCGTATCGGGCACAAGAGCTCCCACCATACTCGTATTATCAGAGCGGACTTGCTGGGTTCAACGGTGGCCAGAGTAGTTTGGGCGGAAGCGGTAGTGGAAACAACTATTTGAACGATAATGTTGTGCCATATATCAAATAAATAATTTCATCTTCCCGAAACTGGAAAATAAAACCGGCAATGAAGAAATTAGGTTTATTGTTTCGTGATTCCAAATTTAATACTATGGATATGTATATAATAGGGTAAAAAGTTAGTCAAATTAAGAAATTACAATATAGACATTGAAGTGGGCGTCGAACAGACACCAGACACACCCAAATAGACAGACAGATAAAACACAGATACATTGCGGAGATTCATGAGCATGGAAATATCTGAAGAACTACACTCACACCGGCACATACACAGACACAGACACAGACACCGGCACAGGCACCGGTACAGACACAGACACAGACACCAGCACAGACACCGGCACAGACATAGACACAGACATAGACACAGACACAGACACCGGCACAAGCACAGACACAGACACAGACACAGACACAAACACAGACACAGACACAGACACAGACACAGACACAGACACAGACACAGACACGTCAGTGACCGGGTGATCATACACATGCATATGAATAGTAAATACAGCGATATCATTAAACACTAACGTGAAGCATAATGGCATCCAAACTTTTCAAGCCACAGTACACTGCAAGTGCTACATACTTAATGACAAGGCCATGCGCATCGGTGGAAAATATTATCGAAATCCATAATTGCAGTTTGACATTTCTGTGCCAAAAGCAGAAAACAAAATGGAACACCACAGACGAGAGGAACGAATTGGGTTTCATCAATTATTACTGTGATTATCCGCGCAACCAAGGTGCGGCCATTTTTAAGTTCATCAGAGGACCACAGACAGAAAGAATTAAAAGAGGTGAAAAGATTAAGCCGTAATGTCGCGCGCACGCGCGCTGATCCGCCGCCATTAGTTGGTTTTGCGTGCGCTGCAGCAGCTGTTTGTTCTGCCGTTGGTGATGTGTGTCGTAATCGGCTTTCTTCGATCTACATCCGCATTCGGTTGTGGGGATGTGGGAGATCAAGCCGCTGGCCCGCAGCGCCGGCAGAGGACCTTTTAACCGCGATGTATTTACGCACAGACGCAGGGTTCGTGCAGTCGATGGCGGTTGTGCCGAGTGACATCAGACAGTCCTTGCTGCAGCGCCGATGGTCGAACCCGGCTCCCAGGAGGTCCTGGCACTGTGCACAATTAACTGCAGGAAGAAAGAGAAAAAAAATCACGTTCATTGCTCGGGGAAAAAAGACTGAAATGACGTCACCCAAGTAGCAAGACCTTCATTAGGACTTAGCTTGCAGAAAATAATATTTTCTAAATAGTTCTAAATAATAAAATATAACTGACGATTTTCAACTGGTCGATCAAGCGTTCTTTTGGCCATAAAGATGTCTGAGAATCCATTATACACAAGGCCAATTCCCAGGTAATAATTGAACCCAATCTTGGATTGATCAATTGATTGATTGATGTCTCATACTGATTTGTCTGTCGAAATTTCAGTAAACACGTTGCACGTTTGAATTGTCTTCGGGGGACCGAGAGCTTTGCCGAGGACCCGAGAACTTGTCCGGGGACCGAGAGCTTTGCCGAGGACCCGAGAACTTGTCCGGGGACCTGAGAGTTTTTCATCTCGGAATGCCAGAGCAAATTTAATGAAGCACAAACAGCGGCAACTTTGCTGGTACTATGAGAATGACTGCCATCTGCACAGGCATCGCTGTTCAGTATAATCAGCTCACCTATACAGAGCGCCATCTTTCCCGAAGGATTTCGGGCCGCCGATTTGGCCCGTCCGACGTTGACTTGCACGGGGTCCGCGGCAGTGAGGACGGACGGCAGTGACATCGATATCACCCAGTACACGGTCAAGCTTGAAAAAATCAGCGCCATCCACGACATCGTCATGGCGAATCAGGCAGCTGTGTAGAAGCTGACTGTCTTGGACAGTAGATTCACGCGTTGAGGATGTCTGAAGACACTTAAGACACACGCACCCCGTTTGACGTATGCACCAGTTCGAGCGTGAATCCCGACCCTCTGGACCAAAAAAAAGAAATATATACCGATAATTGTTGAATAACTGTCTGGATGCGTGACTGAACTGTTTCTGTCAAGGCAGTGATCGGGAAAAGTTCCCCCGCCTTCCGTCCCCTACGAACCGGACGTGTTCCTTTTAACCCAATATATTCGCGGTGTGTGTGTGAGTCTGTCTGTGTCTGTGTCTGTGTCTGTGTGTGAGTCTGTGTCTGTCTGTGTCTGTGTCTTTCTGTGTGTGTGTCTGTGAGTGTGTGTGTGTGTGTGTCAGTGGAAGAAAACGCTGCGGAAATCCTATTGTCCCCGCCGACGTAACGTCCTTCCAGAGGTGGATGATGAGGAGGAGCCTGAGTACTCGCAAATACCGGTACGCGTATTCGTACTTATTTCACATGCAGCAGTGCGTAGATGGGGGTGACAGGGGCGCGGGCTCCTCCTCGCCATCAAAAGAACGACGACCTTTTTAGGCGTGAACGTTGAGTGCGTCGCTTACTCTACGCATTGCTCAATAAAACATCTCAAACTTTCCATACACACACCCAGGACAAAGAAGACGGTCCAGAGGGGGGGGGTGCTTCACATATTCCATATTCCATATAAAAAAGGTTTCACATATATATCGCTGTGTAATGTGTATATCCTGTTACTACCGCATGCCGTCACGTAGTCGTGTTCGCACCTTTTCTTCTCACCCTCTATCTCTCTCTCTCTCTCTCTCTCACTCACTCACACACACTCTCACACACTCTCCCTTCTCCTCTGTCAACGAATAATAGAGAGCAGGCGCAACTTCAGAAGTCGGAGGTGGGTAGTGGTAAGTCGGACTGAACCGGTTGAACAGCAAGTCCCACTTCCGACTTCCCACTTCCCACTTCCCACTTCCCACTTCCCACTTCCCACTTCCCACTTCCCACTTCCCACTTCCCACTTCCCACTTCCGACTTCCCACTTCCGACTTCCGACTTCCCAATTTCGACTTCCCACTTCCCACTTCCCAATTTCGACTTCCGACTTTCCAATTTCGACCTGTTAATATCCATCAAGTGTCCCCTAAATCGAACCTAAAGGGAATTACTTTCACTTAAAAGTACTTAAGTTTGTTTATTCAAGAACGACTTTATACTTTGCCTCCCACAGTAGTTATGCTTATGAGAATCGTTCATATGCTTAGAAAATGAGTCTCCGTGCAACAAAAAAAAGAACAAAAATACGGCTAATTTGGCCCCAAAACGCAAAGGTTTTTCCTAAGAAATTCTAGCGTTAGGCTACGATTCCGGTATTTGTAAGTCTTTCGCATCATTTTACTTATTCTACTTCTATATTTGCGAGAAGCAGGATTTCATAATTTTTGGATGCATATTTACAAACATTTTCCGTCAAATATTCGTGCGGTATCAGAAAAGAACCAATTTTCAAACAGGAAGAAATCACTATTTCATTCCCGTTTTGATTGATTGAATTTCACCACTGACTGGATTGTAAACATCTGGGGTATGTCCTTGGTAGGAGATGTTAAGAAGTCTTTCGTAACGTAAAAAATTGAAAAACGTAAACAAACATCCGACGACTTAACACCTCTCACTCGTGCGCTTCCTACGAAATTCGCGACGAGTGGCAGATCCGAAATTCCACTTCCCACCTCCTACTCCCCACCTCCTACTTCCCACCTCTTACTCCCCATCTCCTACTCCCCACCTA
>LRSR01014409.1:0-53940 GCA_001579985.1 Hypsibius dujardini | reverse complement strand
GGATCGTCATCTACCTGATCGACTCACCCACACACGCCGGATGGACAGACACTCGCTTTTTGGACAATTTTTTCCTATGCACCTTCAACCACCTTCACCAGTTCGCCTACTTCTACGTTGGCGCCGGTGTCGCAATTCCCCTCGGGGCTATTTTCTTCTCCTACCTCGGCATCTATTTGAAAGTCCACGAGTCCAATCTGGTCCGTAAATTAATTTTCAACAAAGGAGGCGACAGCATGATCAACAAAAGCGGTCAGGTAACGTTGAGCGATTCCACCGAAAAGGAACAAAAGGAACAGCCGTTCGAACAGCACCAGCAGAAACGCGTGAACAATCAGGCCTTTCGAACGAAGGTTCGGGTGGTGCAAGCCCTTTTTCGGGTTTTTCTCATTTTCCTCGTAATGTAAACTCCCATCACCATTGTCTTGATCCTTCGTCTGGGATCGCGGGTCCCCTTCGTCTGGTACATCCTGTCTATCCTCTTTGCTCACGCAAACAGCTCTTAACTGTGTGATTTACGCTCTGGCGTTGAATCATTTCCGTGAGGGCTACTGGAAGCTCTTTCATTTTTGGCAGAAAAAGGTCACTCCAAAGGAACACTTTGCGATCGTTTCCAAGGTGGAAACTTCCGTCACAAATCCCGCAACACTGGTCCCCAGACAATCGACCGCAGTTTGAGCCTGCTCTAATCTGACTTATTAGTCGTCATCCTCAGCGTTCCATTACTATATTTTGACATATACAATATAGACCTATATTTTATTTATAGCTGCTCTATACGTTGACCGTGCATTCTTTTTTTCTCATATAGATCAACGGATCGGCATTGAGTTGTAAATCATGATGGCTTCTTATTCTCTTTGTTATCTTTTAAGGAGTGGGTTTCTCATTGACATAGCAGTGTTATGTGAAAGGTGCTTTCGAGATATACCTTCCCTTCCCCTATTAGTTATGCGGGTATTTCAATGTATCATTATCATAAGGGTCACATAGTTTCAGGGGCACCCAAGTATCAGTGCCTGTAAACCAAATAAAAATGTATTAATCCACCTCATACGACAATACACCTAGGAAACGTCATTCCACATATACATAAATGGCAAGGGATTTTTTTAAGCTAATACTAGCTTTAACATTTATGGCCTCCCCCAATATTGCAGTCTCTCTTGCCGTAATTTTTATTCGCTTCTAAAAACATAAACCCCTTTGTCCAGTTTTGGCAAGGCCCCATAAATGTTGTGAGGTAATTTGACGCGGAGCCGTTGTTTTTCTCGGATTTTTATGGGTTTTAATATCGAAAGTGTCAAAAATTTTAGCGCCGCAAGAAAAAACAACTCGAAATACCATGAAAACCTTTGAAAGAATGGGTCGTTGGAGTTTGCCGGCTATATTTTTCTGTGAGAATGTTCGCTTTGTGCATCTGCATGCTACATCGACGTGTGCCCTAGGGGCATCAGCGGCTTCATGTTATGGCTAGTTGAGATTTACAGCTGTATTGCCGCCAATAATTTTTGTTTGCTGTAGGGAGATAAAAAGGAAAAAAGAAAGGCATTCAAACTGAACCACCATTTCACGTTTATCTTACTTACTATGATTTTTCACTTCAGTTCACCTTCCCTTGCATTCCGCTATTGTGTTTTTTTGAATTTTTTCGTACTTTTGATGCCAGTCGTGTAGAATGCAGAGAGAAGAGCGGCAGAGTAGCCCACGGCTATCGTAACCACTTCCTCGTGGTGTGTGCAACTAGTACAAGCAATATTGTTTACAAAAACGTGTCAGCCACTCTTGTCGTCCATCTCACTTTTTTGGCTAATTTTGTCGCTTTTTTGCTGCAGTCTACAATTCATTTAGTGCTGATACGCTTGTCTTTAAAGGGTGGTTCGTGCTTGTCAATTTCAGCGAATATTCCGGCTTTCCTACCAATTTTCATCACGCCCTTAATTCTCAAGGAAACTGCCTTTGTAAACCCTATCGGCGTTTATTCAGTTGTTTCAGTATAAACTTTTCTGATGCATCTTTTATAGCCATTTCGATTTGCAATCGAAATCCGAAATATCCTTTCGTATTATTCTGCTCCCACCATGCCCGTGGATTCGGAAGTAACATATTCGGTTGGAGATCAGAATGTGGAAGGCCGCACGGCTGCAATCGCACGTCTTCAAGTATCCCGGGCAGTTTATGATCAGCCCAGGTAATGGACTGACCTTATGACCTTACACTCTTTTCACCTCGCTATTTTTTTTGAATGTTTGTTATTTTTCTGTCAGTGTTTGCCCGTCTGTCATTGTGTCTATTTGTCTGTTTATTTGTCTGTTTGTCTACCAGTTTGTCTGTGTGTATGTTTGTCTGCCTCTCCATCTGTTTTGATTATTGTCTGTTTTACTGTCTATCTGTCTGCCTTTGTCTGCGTGCCAATTTCGCTTTTTTCAGCTTCGACATCACCTACGGGCTTTGCGATCCTGGGCCACCTCTTAACCCCTGGGAAAGTATAAAAAAGAGATGCCGCCGGAAGTGGGAGCGAATTTCTAGCAAGCGAAAATGTGGTTCCAGTGCTGCGTACCGGACTTTGGTCAATTGGATCCCTTTCATTGGTTGGATCCAAAAATACGATGTGAAAAGCAACCTCTTCACAGACACGGTCGCCGGTAAGATTGCAAGTGTTATCCAAATGGAAGTAGAACCTACCTAAACATAACTACATCTACTCTACTGTTTACGGCTGTCTCATGCCGTAATGGATTGATTCTTCACAGGCATTACTGTGGGAGTAATGAACGTTCCCCAAGGTATTATTAATTTCATTTTGGTATTTCACGACTCATAGCAGTATTTAAAAACTTTTGGAATCTTCTGTTCTAACTAGGCATGGCATATGCACTGCTTGCTGCTTGGTATGTTGATGAATACCACACTTACAAGGAAATGAGACCACCCTGGACGGCGAATTTCTTTATATCTGTTTGCTGTTACCGATGCACTATTGCTTGGTCTCTTCGATTCCATCGAGAAAATCGGCAAAAAACTAGAACTACCAAGCAAACGCTATGGGTTGAATCGGTCGGGTGGCGGAGGGCGCCGCAGGCGGTGTGTGTATTGCTGCATGAGTGTTGTTTACAATTTACACTCGTGGCGCCCTCCGCCACCCGACCGATTCAACCCAAGTAGTGAAACAATCCATAGCGTTTGCCTGGTACTATTTTAAATAAATAAAACTGACTAGTGGCCGTATATAGCGGGCGCTGTCTATGTTACCGTCTCTGTGAATTAATCAATCAATAAAATGTGTCTGCGTTTATTCAATCGATCAGTCCGTTCAAAATTAAATAATCAATTAGTACATGTTTCAGTAATATAGACAGCGCCCTCTATATAATACCACTGGTCAGTTTTCATTTATTTAAAATAGTAGTTCTGGTTTTCTGCCAATTTTCTCGATGGAATCGAAGGGATCAGGCAGTAGTGCATCGGTAACAGCAAAAATATAAAGAAAGCCGCTGTCCAGAGTAGTGTCATTTCCTTGTTAGCATTCACAGAATTTACACATCTTGTCAAACCTTTAATATAATGTAATTTTTCAGCCCAGCGGTAACCGGCCTGTACACTTCGGTAAATACTTCATTATTGTCTGTTAATTTCTGTATCCCTCTCTTGCAGTCGCCGGCCTGTCTCGATGTCTTAAAAGTCTGAGAGTCAGTTTGCCTGCTTGTCTGTATATTTGATTGCCTGTATGACTGATTGACTGACTGGCTGCCCGATTGCTCGTCCATGTGTCTGACTGTCTGTGGGTCCTCTAATATCCGGTCCGCGATATCTACCTCACAGACAGTCTGTGGAGATTTGCGGATATTTGGTCACAAGTCATGCATATTCTTTTGCAGATTTTTCCGGTCATTATATATTTGCTGATGGGAACGAGTCGTCAGTGTTCCCTGGGTGAGTGCGCTAGCCCCACTCACGCCTACATAAGACTGATTGGAGTCATCGAATTATCACTGTATTTTTTCAGGAACCTTTTCCATTATCAGCATGATGACCAGTAAACTTGTTGCCTACGCCAATCCCTACAAAGCATTCGATAGGAACGGGACATTAATTCGACCTGATTATAATGATCGCAATAACACCTTCAACGGAACCTCTTTCACCTGGGACGAATGGGGCGCCATCCAGGTCGGATCACTGGCGGCATTTTACGTCGGTATTTGGCAGGTGCGGTGCCATATAATTAACATTTCACAATATCCATTTAGCGCATTGCAGTACGTCCTCTACGGAATAGATTCTAACGTAGAATGAACCTATTTTTACTGTTATTTGTAGATTGTATTAGGAATAATCGGAGCAGGTGGGCTCTCTGTCTATCTTTCGGATCAGCTTGTCCAAGGGTGAGAATTATACTTAAATAATTTAGATTTAGCTCTTTTAATATTTTTATAATTGCTGTTGCCTAGCCTGTCTGCTTGAGTCGCTAATTCTATCCTCGTTCGTGTGACATTTATTCATTCTAATTGTTATAGTTATCTAATACTATTCCCGTTCTGTAGGTTCACCTGTAGTGCATCCTTTCACGTATTCTCATCACAACTGAAATCGGTTTTTCGCCTAAAAATGACCGAGTACTACGGACCCTTCAAACTAATCAAAGTATGCACAATTGACTGCGAGTGTGAGCCTAGATATCAGCAACGCTCGCTATAATTCGACAAGAAGTAAATGGGATCTTTTTTATTCGGATTGCAGACATGGATTCAGTTTTTCCAGCTCCTTCCGAAGGCCCATGTTCCATCCGTTGTCCTTTCGTTAATTTCTCTGGTCATTTTGGTCGGCATTAAAATTGGCATCAACGACAACAAGCGTATCATGGCCAAGATTCGCGTGCCCATTCCGGCTGAATTGATTGTCGTGATTGCCGCCACCGTTGCATCCTACTTCATGGACTTGGAACACAACTACAAGGTGGACATTGTCAAGAAAATTCCTCAAGGCATGCCACTGCCTACCGTGCCTGACTTCACCCTCTCCGGGTTAATTATTGGGGACACAATTTCCAATGTACGTACTTTCTTTAAGATAGTTATGGGAGGCACAGCAAAAAGCAAAGTCAGTCAAGCAAACCGATATGCAGGCGGGCAGGTAAACTCACAAACAGATAGACAGACAAGAGATTCTCAAACAGGCAAATTGACACGAAGTCAGACAAACCAAGTTAGCATTCAGAAAGAATCGAAAAAGACAGCACAGTGCCCAGATAGACAGACGGTTCGTAAGCCCAGACATCCCAGAAAATCAAGCGAAATACAGGAAAACAGACATAGTTATGAAAACGTTCCCTTGTAAATATTTTATCCATTAGGCAATTGTCGGACTAGCCATTACGGTGACCTTGGGCATGCTGTACGCCTCCAAGCACAACTACAGTATCAACCCGAACCAGGAGTTTAAAGCGCAGGGAGTGGGAAACATCTTTGGGTCCTTCTTTCAGTGCTTCCCATCAGGAGCCTCCTTGGCTCGGAGTGCTGTGCAGAACGACGTCGGTGGGAAAACACAGATAGTCAGTCTTGTCCAGTGCATCATCGTCATTATTGGTAAGGGTACTCTGTATAAACAGTACAGTGCATCATGTGTATGTACCAAGTATGTACCTAAGTATGTACCTATATACACATATATCACTGTATAATTTTGGTCATTTTTGGCGCAGCGGTTTGTTCTTTGGGAAAGTCGTTGGAGCCATTGCCCAAACCGGCGCTTGGAGCCATTGTTATGGCGTCTGTACTCCATTTGCTTTCGCAAGTGGTCCAGCTGCACAAATTATGGAAACTTTCTTTAAGCGATTGGGTAAGGAGTCAATATAAGAGGCAGCTTATTTCATGAAATCATAATCACGGCTGGACAGACTTTTCTCTGATTGTACATTTTCAGTCAATATTTTTGGTGGTCTTCTTTGGTGTCCTCATCCTGGACGTCGACCTGGGTCTATACATCGGAGTGGGATGGGCTATTATGACGGTCATGCTACGGCTGCAAAAGCCGAAAGTTGGACCGCTCGGACGACTGCCAGGAACAGACATTTACCGTCGGACGGACGTGTACAAAACGGTGAGTGGAGGAAGAACGATGGGTCAGATAGCAGACAAACCACGTAAGGCAGACAGACATCAAGTCATCAGAGAGGCCCATAGTTGAGCTAAGGCAGAGGTAAGGAGACAGCACGGTGATTGGCAGACAAACAAGCAGACAGATAGAGAGAAAAGGTGTACTTTTATAGGAAGACAAACAGATGGGTAGACAGAAAGACAGATAGTCTGACAGATCAACAGATAAACAGTTAGAAACGCAGACAGACCGACAGGCAGACAAAATGACAGACTAACAAAAAATACAAACAAACAGTAAGCCGGGCAGAAAGACAGATGACCATACCGTATAAACAAATGGGCGGATACTGAAATAGGCACCTAGAACCAAACAGAGAGAGGAGACATACTCAGGCAGGTGGGTACATAGCCAGACATTAACAACACCTTTTTTCCTACAACTAGGCTTGCGAGATTCCCGGAGTGAAAATCGTTCGCGTTGACGCTCCGGTGTACTTTGCCAACGCTGCCTACATCAAGCATCGACTCTACACCCTGGCCGATCTAAACAATTTAATCATTAAATATAAGGAGGCCAATCCCGTGAAAGAAACCACCACTCCAGCCGTTGATGATGAGAGAAGGGAATACGCCTACTCGCTCAATTTGGCGTTGGACAATGACAACGACGAGCACGACGAGCACAATCCCGTGCGTCGCTATAGCGGATCACGTTCCGAGCCGTCGACCATCAGCATGGAGCAACTTAACAACAGCTTCACACCCCGTACTTTTCTTGCACAGGAAAGCGTTTTGGGAGACAATAATACCGAAAACGGGGAGGATGTCCTTGTGAAGCATCTCATTGTGGACTGTTCGGAGATCTGCTTTATTGATGTGACGGGTGTCGGTTTCTTGAAGAAGTGCCAGATTGAGTGCGAAAGTATCGGTGTGGAACTACTTCTTGCTGCAACAAACAGTAAGCTTTGTTTTCGTTGTCTACAGTTTGCCTGTCTGACTGCCTCTATAGAACAGTACAGTCACCCGTTTGTCTATCTACCTTCCAGTCTTCTGTACATTGCTTGTCTGTCTAGCTAATCGTTTGTCTATCGGCCCGTTGTCTGACTCCTGTCTGTCTATCTGCTTGTGTGTGTGTCTGTTCTGTATGTGTATCTGTCTGTCAGTCTGTTGGTTGGCAGACTTTAAAATATTAGAGACAGATATCTGTCTCCGTATTTGTCTGCGTATTTACTGCAATTTAAATTTGCATGGAATCATGTAACTTTACGTTTTCAGAACCCACACGGGACTTGCTGTATGTCTGTGGCGCCAACGAGTACATCAAAGAGTACCAATTGTTTGTCACGGTTCACGACGCTGTCCTCTATGCTGTGAATGTGCAGAAATTCAAAAAAAACCCTACCCTGTACCCTTTTAAGGAGGTTAGCTATCCAAATGTGTTTGTTTAATCATCGGGAAAGGAATGGTGATGAATAACAGACAAATCTTGTACAGACAACCCAAGCGGCGAGACCAAGTAGTGGGATGAACGGTCACACCAACAGCGCCATGACATCCCCCAACAACCGTCTGGAAGGCCTCATGGAGATCTCGGAGGGAAACTACGAAGAGAAGAAGCGCCATATGGACTGAACGATATCACGCCGCCTACCATTACACGGAATGTATCTCGTCGCCGCAGGAAACTCTTTTGCTTCATTCGTTTTTCTGTTTATCCGAATTACGATGTCATGCTGCCCATACTTTGCAATGCAGACACCGCAAGTTCGCGAGTTGGTCTGTTCCCGCCTGTGCACAAAGTGAATAGGAGTACCATCCAAAAACTTAAATAGACTTGGGCGGTAAACACCTCCTGTCTGTCTGTTTTTCTGCCTATCTATCTGTCTGCTTGCATGTCTTATCTATATAACTATCTGTTGTATGTGCTATTCTGTCTGTCCTCCATCGTAATAATTCATTCATCATTCATAAGCGATAAGTAAAATTCTGCGATGAATTCTGCGAGGCTCCGTTAAGAATTTCTGTCAACTCAGGACTTATTTTCATGCTCCCAGATACTGCGAACCCCAAAGAACAAGTCAAATTACAAACACACAAGTCACTATGAGATCAAATTCAGTTCGAGTCGTGTCTCTCTGTCTCACTTCGAACGAATAAATTAGAAGAAAGTAGTGCAATATCCCATATGCGAACAAAATGAGGGATAAAATAAAAACAAAATACAACTTCTAGTCTCTTTCTCTATCTCCAAACATCTCTTGAGCTTTTTCATCATGGCAAAAAACAGTTGATCAAATAAGAATCAGACGGGAGTCAGCGGCGGCGGCTCGGGATAAGGCTCTACCAAGTAGTAAGTCTGAAGTTTGCCTTTTCCTTTGACTTCCACTTCGCCGCGCGATTGAAAGATGTAGCCGAATTCCTTCAGCAAATGCATACATTCCTCAGTCACCTGGATGGAACCGGGCTTGCCTGTGGACTCCATCCGAGAGGCGACGTTCACGGCATTGCCCCAAATATCGTAATGCTACAACAACAACAGCTTAAACTCAAAAAATGGAAAGCTAAGCAAGCATACAATTACAGACAAACAAACAGTAAGTAATAAGATAAGTGCGTTAAGGGACTAATGGCTACAAAGATCGTTATGATTAATAGAAAGAGAATTGGACATTCAAATAATCAGGCTAACGGATAAATGGACGGACAACAGGACAGACAAACACATAGACACTTACAGGCTTTCGAACGCCAATGACGCCCGCAGAGATAGGACCGTGGTTAATGCCGATCCTCAATTCAAAGTTGTTGAAGGATTGCTCGTTGAGTGCCCGCAGTTTCTCCTGCAGACCCAGAGCGAAACGAACCAGCTGATCCAGATGGCGCCACCGCTGCCGGATCGACACGCTGGGGTCGTAGATATCCGTATTCGTTAGTCCGCTGGCCGCCTAGTTAAAAAAGGCAAAATTACATCAAGGCATTGAAAGATAAAAGCCATCGGTGGATCGACTGATTGACGCACACAGACAAAGATGAGAAAGCAGCAAGACATGGACGTCTATCTGTTTACCATGTAAGTGGCACCGATTGTCTTGATTTTGGTAATGGATCCTTGAAATCGTAAATCATCTAACAGCTGATCGTAGTCGCTGATGATTTCATTGAGGAATCGGAGGCACTCAATGCCTCCCTTGTTGACAGACTCTTCTGAATAGAATTCGGCAAAGTTTGGCATCGAGGCAAACATGATTCCCACACCTGAGTCGATCAAACGCAAAAGGAAGGTTAGTAATCTGATAGATCCAAAATAACCCGTTACGAAACACCAGGTGCTCCTTACCAGCGTGATGTTCACTGTATGGCTCCTAAAGAGAAAAGTTCATTAAATCGAAACCAAGAATTGCACAAATTGATTGCACTGCCGAATGCTGTGCTATAGCGTTACGCACTTCATTTTCAGTGAAATTGCGACCCAAAAAATGTTTGGCCACATGTCGCGGCAGGATGTTGTAGACCAGCTCTTCGTTCTTCCTCCGCAGCTCGCCGACCTGCTCTTTCTGAGCGTCCGACTCCTTCTTCCACACAAACAGCAGTCGGGAAGTGACCTCGGTCTATAGGAAGAACATTAGTTAATGACACCGTAGTGGAGGGTATTTCCTTCTCTTTTTTTCACCCAAATGGCCAAATGGACAGGAGGTCGCAGAAGCAAAGACAACCAGATCGGTCAACAAAATAATTAAACCGGCAGATAGAAACAGACAAGAATATACATCGATTCAGGACTGATACATTCGGATAGACAAGTACGCATTTAGACAAAAAGTCAAATAGAAATAGACAGATGCAGTACTGTACTCAGACAGGCTGCTCTCAGACTGACAGATATATACAACAGACAGACAGACAGACAGACAGACAGTCAAACTAGGGTTGTCAGAAACAGACAATCAAATCAGACGGGAAGCAATGGAACTTACGTATCGATTGAGCCAAAAAAGAGCAAAGAGGATGACAACCAGCATAACGCATGATGCATATTTTGTGGGGAAGGAATTCCTATACGATGCAGCCAAAATGGTAAATCAAAGTCCTTACTCCCAATAAAACTGCTGCCGCCGGACACTACCTAAACGAGTCGCTGATGACATCCAGATCGAAAGAATCAAAGACGAGTTGCTGATGCAGGGTCGTTAGAAGGCAGTGCACGGTAATGAGTAACGTCATCATCAGCACTTTATGCAGATGCCGGAGTTGAACGAGTATGGTCACACCGAGTAGGAGGAACGTGATTAGATGCAAGTAGAAAACGGGCGGATCGCAGGCGTGGTCGCTGGAAGTTGTGCAGGCAAGACGGTCGGCAATCTCGGGGACGGCTGCAATGAGGATGATGCTGCTGAGCCAGACCAGCCGAAGGGAAGGGACAGTCTCTGTCCATTGCACAAATTTCACCAGCGAAGGATGGAAAGCCTGACAACAACAAAAATAAATATTTGCCACTTCACCTAAGTAATAAGTGGTCCGTATGTGTCTACCTGTTAGTCTGTCTGGTCACCGACTTGTTTTACTATCCCGCTACCTGTCTCAGTGCGTATGAGTATGAGTCTTTTTGCGTGATTGTTTGCCTGTTTGTTATCTACCTGTTAATGGGACTGTTTGCTAGCCTAACTGTTTGTCTATCTACTTGTCTGTCTTAATTATTACACGCTTGTCTGCTTGCCAACTAGTCTGGCTATCGGGTCAAGTGTTTCATTGTCTATCTGTCTGTTTACCAGTATTTCTCTGCCTGAGAGTTTTGACTAAACGCAGGTTTATCTTTTAATGCCTCCAGTTTACCTTGCTCTTCACGCCAGCCCATGCAAGGCAGGAAATCAAAAAGGTAATTGTAACGGCAGCGGCATACGCTACTCCAGTTCCGATATTCCTACACATTGCAGTCAATTATGCCAAATCCGACCGCCACACGCTGGTGCTGAAAATCCCAAACGGTTTAATGACGACAGCCACTTACAGTTGCCACAGAATTCCATGTGCGATGCAGGACAGAATAACGACGAGGCAATTAGCGGAGATGAGTGCGGGGCCGAGTTTGTCCCGCAACGCACAGAATTGCGTCTCCAGCACCGGATCGAGAAAGCTTAATGTGGCGTAATTCGCTTTGCCTTTGATCCTAAAAGCATGCATTTTGCGTGACCAGGAGTACCCGGAAATCTGAAATTTAGTGGGAGATTTGTGCATGTGTATGCGGCTTACGTAGCACCCTCGCGGGCAATTAGAGCCTGTAGGAGACGATCGTCAAACTCAGCTTCCCCGTGAACCCCGACACCGTTGTGGCCGCTGGGTCGTTGACTACCACGTCGGTAGGAGAGGGCGTGTTGTTCATTTTGAACGGATAGGCGGCTCCTGTCTGCATCTAGCGTTCCTTCGGGGTACTAAAACCCAAGTCGAAATTACAATAAACAAAAGATATCTGTCTGTCTGTCTACTTGTCTCCATAGTTGATGAACGTGCCGGTTTGATTACGCTTTCGATGATGTAAGTTTTGATAGATGACGCCTTGATTTCCGAGTTTCTCAGCTCTCCATTTCCCGGCACCACCTCAAACTCTCCGTTCAGGCAAGCGTATGTGGTCTCAGAAATGTGAACTCGACTAAAGAAAAGAAGAAAACTATAAAACAAGAGTTGCTAAATGAAGTGCAGACAGATGGAAATACCCTGGTATTCCTCCGGATTCCATGGCATTGGCCAGCTTTGTATCTTTACTGTACACGTCGTAGGCGTGCTGCCTCTGACCCATCACGCCTGCAATGACAAACACATAGAATTAGTACGATTATGAATAGACATCTACAGAATTATGGGCAGACTGGATGATAACACAGAAGTAAACATACAACCCAGATAGACAGACTAATTGACATGAAGACACATTGCTCTTCTTAGTGAAACTAAAAGGTAGGAAAAATAAATTTACATTTAATCAAGGGAGCAATCTATCAATAAGAACTACCCCTCATAAACATAATTAGTATGCCGGGCTGTAAAAAAAAACTTGAAAAATATTCCTTCAGCAGAAGTAGGCAAAGCAGGAGGCATTTAATATTCCATCTTTTTTTCCCAACAATATAACGTCCTTCGGGCAGGACTACATAATGCCCTTCCCCCTGATTCCCCATTGCGACACAAAGAAGACAATCCCCAGTGACCTGAATTGAAGAGACATGAAAATTGGCCGCTGTCACGCTTCCTTTTTTCACAACCGGGAGCTTTACAGAATTTAAAGTCACACAGGGAAACGCGAGAGACCGGCTGAGTCAAAGCATGACATGACGTACGCAATCCAACCCGAGGATATCTCTCATCATCGTCGTTGTATAGTGCCAGTAGTGGTTCCCTTACCGGCAAGTACTGAACCCGTATGAATTCCCACACGCATGTCAACGCTGCTCCGGGTCTCCTCCCTGACAGCACGGATCGCATCCACCATGGCCAATCCCATGTGACAGCACAGCACGGCATGATCCACCCGTGGTTCCGGTGCGCCGGAGATGCAGTAGTCTGAAGGAAAAGCGGCACTTAATCTACTACTAGACGTATAATCCTGACCCTTCTTTATCAGACTATATTCTTCTGTCTGTCTATCTATCTATCTGTCTGTCTGTCTGTCTGTCTGTCTGTCTGTCTGTCTGTCTGTCTTTTTGTATGTTGTTGATTTGAGAGAGCCAAGAAACTTACAGCAGTCACCAAGGATCTTGATGCGCAGTTGATGGTATTTCTGTAACGAAGAATGGAGGATATGCGCTTTGTAAATGGCACAAAAATAATCAGTTCCGGTGGTTCTTTGTGCGGAGAATATTTCACGCTGCTGAGCATCCATTTCTTAGTCCATCTTTTCTTACCTCAGACAGCTTATCAAAGCGTGTGATCAATTTATTGAGCAATTTTACCAGTTCCGCTGCGGTGCAGTTAGAACTCTGTAAAGCAAATAAAAAACACGTCCGAAAATGAAGCACCAGTCGTCAGAGTGTTCGCGTCCATTTGTATGTCAGTTTTTTCTACCGGTCCTGTCGGTTGCGATGTAGAATTTTATCTGGAATCCAGCCGATACGCCTCTTAGTGAGAATGAATATTTGCCTGTCTGTTCGTTTGATTCGCTACCTAAATTTGCTGCCTGTCGGGAAGAATGTCTATGTGGCTTTTGATCTCCAAGCATGTCTGCCTGTAAGTTAGAATGTCAAGTTGACAGTTTGCCTTACTGTCCGTTTATCTGACTTACTATTCGTCTGTTTCTTTGCTTGCCTGGTCGTCGCTAATGGCATTTTTCATGTCTACCCTACTGTTTACTAGAGAGTCTACCTTAAAGTCTGCCATTAAAGGGTCCTCAGGACTTACCAGAGCCGTAAATCCGACAATATCAGCAAAGAGAATGCTGACGTTTTCATACCGCGAAATGAACATCTTCTTAAACTGTCCGTGCACCATAGCCCCAAGGTCCTGGCGGATCTCAGCGGCAAGATGCTTCGGAAGCACAGCGAGCAGTAATCTCTCCTGTAGACACAGACCGCCACAAACAAGGACGTTAAGTCTCCGCCATGTCATTAAGCGAAATCCGATACAAATTCGCGTGGTGGTACATACGTGTTCTTGCGCTTGTTGTTCCAGTACTAGCTTCATTGCGATACTGATTCGCGCCTGCCGGAAGGCTCTGCGTTGCTTCCGGTCCGAGACGAACGCGCCAAGAATCCCGAGAAGCAGCGCACCGAGATAGAGACTTCCGGCGGCCACCACCTGCAAAAAAATGAAGAGTAAGTTATAGCTACGCCGATACACAGAGAAATAACTTGCACTCCAGCATGTGAACAATGCAAAAAACAGACGAACTCACAAATAAAAAACATAAAATAATAGGCAGGCAGGCAGGCAGGCAAGCAGGCAGGCAGACAGAAAGACAGACGGGCACGTAGAAAGACTGATAGACAGACAAACACATTGAATTGGCAACATAGCAGACGATCTCACGAGTACCCTGCGAGTACTAAACAGATAGTTAACTGGCTCACAAAGTCAATTTCAATGCGAATAATGGAAGCAGACATGATTCAATCATGTCACGGCTGTAACTGCCTTCTCGACCGTACCACCATTTCCCGCAGCACCTCCTGTCTCTTCTCAGGCACAACATAAAGTCCGTTCCTGAGGAAATTGGACAGGCCTCTCCCGGCAAATTACTTTCCCTTTAAAAATGGGAGACAAAATAGCCTCTTTAACCTCAATTACATTGGTTGCGGTTCGGCTGTCTGAAACGCTTGTGGCAAATTACATCCGACCCCACGTTTCATCTCTCTCTCTTTGTGGTTGCCTGCATGTCTGTGCAGCTTGATTCTGCTTCCTTTCTCTCAATCCCATCAAAACCACACAGAGCAACCATCGGTTGAAATTGCGTCTGCTCGAGAGACGGCAGACGCAAGCCACCGGAAACAACACACCGACTTGATCCAGATGCAACGATCCAGATGCAAGTGCGCGCAGTGTGCGACGCTTGTTGGGCGCTCCGGATGATGAGGGGCCACAAGTGACTCCAGCTGTCTTTTAGGGAATTCGCTCGAGCATTAAACTCAATTTGTCTACCCTGACCGGTTACGTAAATCGCCAAAACTGACTTAACTCTCATTTGAATATGCTGCGCGAATGTGTGTTGCCTGTCTGGGGTAGACTGGCCGTTGTCTATGTGTCTGTCTGCCGGTGTTCTTGCCTACCTAACTATCGTTCGATTGCCTACGTATCTCTACTGCTATATATCTGCCTGTCGGCCCGCGGCACTGACCATGTAGTGCGACAAAGCAACGCCTGAGCGTAGCTTTACACGCCGCACACATGGTTGTTGGTGTTGAATGCAAGCCAATAACGAGCGCCAGCGGGTTTTCGGGATACAAACAGTCACTTTCCGCGTCCGTCATCTATCCATCCATCTAGCGAACTCATTTCGGTAATTGCTGCTCGCCTTCTCGGTCTGTCAGCCTGTCTGTCTGCCTGCGTACTTGCTCCAGCTCCAACCATTACACGGGCCCATTATGTTCCACCGCGGCAGCACACCTGGGGGAGATAGCATGTGCGTAAAGTGCATTTCTCTCACGGTGTCTGAGTGAGTGTTACAGTTGCAGTCGGCTTTTTTGTACGCGGTCGTCGCGGGAGTCCTTTCATTGCGGCCCTCAGCAGTCAGTCAACTAGCTGCAAGCGATTTCCGAGATTAGATACACAAACCAGGCCGTGGAGTGCATATGCCATTCAGCAATTGGGTCCGCAAAAGTCAGCTCCGCAGTTTAATTCCTTCCCACCTCCTCAATCCAGACGTGTACCCAGGTAGATGGAAGCAGAGCGGCTTCTATCTCGCGATCGATGCGGTGGCAAATATATGGCCTGCCTGCAACGCCAAAATTTTATAAATTAAGAAATAGGAAAATAAATAAAAAATTCTATCAATATATATATATATATATATATATAATGGTGATTAACTAACTGCATACCTAATTCAAGAAATGATTAATAAGATGAAAATATAGAAATGAACTAATAAAATAATCTCAAATAAAAAAACGTATAAAGGCATTTAAAATTCCATACGAGCCGAGAAAATAATGGCAGGGCCGCAAAAGTGGTTTTACATTTTTTGTGTGCTGATTGTTTGATTGGTTTGATGGAAAAAATCAGGTGCAAAAAATCTAGGTGCAAAAAATCAAAACAACCTAGAAATTTTAAAAACAGTTGATAGGATTTTCTCGCTTGTAATTTAGATTTTGAATCAAAGTAGCAAAATATCATAAAATTACAAATCAGTTTGAATAAAATGAAATTTCGCAAAAGAAAAGGCTTACCATACACGAGGCTCCCCGATGAAAATGGCGGCGCCGCCTGTCAGTTTTAGATTATTCACGCCGTGGTTCCTTATCCAAACATTCAAGCACTTATCAGAAGGAGGGAGGAAAATGGATGTTTGAAGAGACAATCCACGCGGCGATCAGGAGGAAGGATGACTTTTATGAGATGAGAGGGACCCTTTCCCATTCCTGGACGTCGATGGACACGCACGCACTCGTAGGCATACAACACGACCACACTATGACTACTGTACTTGACAGGCAAGCCAAAACGCTATATGAAAGTGCAGCTAGCGGCCTGCAAAAATGTCCATTTGACGCTTAAGTTAATATTTTGATTGTATACAAAACAGCGCGCGCCACTCCTCATCAGTTTGCTCTTCTCATCAAATTTGCATGACTCTCTCCTCCTAATCAACTCAAGCCTTTGTCATTTATCTCCCTGCAATGAACGGGGATGGAAGAAAAGAAGAATCGATTTTGCACTCTCTCAGTCCCGCGAGAAATTGACGAAGGAAGTAATGTGGGGGAGAGGGATGAGTGATGTCCTCGCTGAAAACTCCTCAGCGAATAAGGACACAATGAGAACGTGCTCAATTTTCAAATAAAATTTCTTAAGCCTCTAATTAATTTTTTGTAATAATCTTAAGTACTCTGAACAATTCGCTGAAAGAAGAATATCAAAATATCGATCACGGATTTACCAGACAGACAAAGGAACATCAGACACTTAGACAGACTAATAGTAATAAACAGATATTCAGACAAACAAATACAGATACTACATACCGTATATGAATAAATAAAGATTTCAATAAATAGTCCGGCTGACGCAAAGACAGATAAACAAACAGACAGCCAAGACAGAAAGCCCAACAGGCAGACAACAGAGAGATAGACAGACAGGCTAACAAATAAGTAGAAGAATATGAGCGCCCCTCACCTCATGGCCTCGTAGATGGGGTGAATAAAGACCGTGGATGGTCAAGAGCGCAGCCGATGATGCCACACCCAAGGCCACACATAGCCGTAATCCCAATGGCAACATGGTGAGGGTAGCGTAGATGAAGAGGATTTGGAAAGAGATTCCATCGCTGGGCAGTAGCGGGTGGTGCATCGTCAAGAGGTCCAGAAAAAAGTTGCTATACAGCACGACAAAGACCAGGAGGGGCACAACCTGTCGGAGAAGCCGTTGCTCTTTGAGGGCGGTCGCGCGAAGCTTGTACACCGCAATGACGGTGCAGTTGAAGGCAAACGCAAGGATTAGGATAATCAAAGCGGAAAGTTCCTTGCCAGATCTGTAAACAAACAAAAAATATCTTTATAACAAAGCACTTACGCCCAAACAAACCCTTCATCCCCACAGTGACGAATATATTTTAAATTATAACTTGAAATGCTGTGTCAAAAGTCACGCAATCAGTCAATCAAGCATCAAAGGTCATGTGTGCCAATCAAGCAAATCAAGCAGCAATCCAATTATTTACGCCAATTGTTTTCCTCTTCCATTTCTGTCGCTCACAAAATCAGAGACGGAACAACAGTGGTTTAGTCAAATTCCCTAAATGACTCAATTAGAGTAAAAGCACTGACCTTAAATCGGGATGCCTAAATGCGTAAGTGATCCCACAAAAGAATTGCCACGACAAAGCAGTCATAACGAAAGCGACGAGATCGCCCTGCTTTTGGCTGGTGTAATACTTTTTGTACAGGCCCTCCTGTTGAGCATCGGCAAACTGTGAGCGCAGGCATTTCGGGACAAACCGATGCAAGCCGGATTCGTCCAACTGCAGCGGTTCTTCTTCTACACCGCCGCCTTGACGTTGAGCGAACGCGTAGAGGGAGTTTCTGCAATGCAAACAAACAGCTGATTCATCTTATTAACTACCACGTGGAGAAACAATGCAAACATATTGTTTGATTGGCTGATTCGCTCGATGCCATTGGAGAGAACACTTTCAATCAACTGTTGCATTATCGATCCCGTGCATCAAATGAAATAAGTACTTTTTGGCCGGTAACATTGGTCGCTCCACGTCCAGCATTCCCATAGCGAATTGGTCTGACGTCGGAGAAGGCATGGCGTTTGGCGGTGGTGGTTGTAATGTGACGGTCCGCAGGGGCCAACCCTTGAAAAAGGACGATAATCGATTCATTGGATACGCTGATTGATTGAGTTATTCGTAAAACAAAAAACTAATTAAAATTCTGCGCAGCGCCATAAAACAGAGCCACGGTGAGCAGAAATTTCTCCAAACGTTCAAACGACAAAAATTGGAATAACCATCTAACCACAGAAAATGAGCCGAACTAAAAAAGGGAGCAGGAGTAGTGCGGTTTAAGAAAGAGCAGTAAAAAAGATAAAATGAAATGCATGATAAAACAAGTAATGCTCTTTCCAATTCCCGATTACCGCTCAAGAATCACGTCTACAATCGATCGCTTGATTGATTGTATGTCGAAAACCGTATATGCCTGACTAGTTGATAATGCGACAAGTGCGGTAGCCACAAGACTGCATCGATTATTACAGTACATAATGCCGGCAGCATTGGGAAGTTCCATGAATGGTGTACCACGTTATCTTTAATTGTTGGTAAATATTAATATAAATAGCTACCGACCGATCAAGACTTGGCGCTAAATAGTTTAATCCCAACAGCGCTGGAAACATAAGCTAAGAAAGATGCACCAATATTAATTACGAGAAAACATATCTGTGATATATTATAATAAGTTGCAGTCATGATAGGAGAGGATACGGTACTTTTTTCCGCTTCGTTTCTGGGAAAAGTTCTGAGTTCCCGGGGAAGGGGAAGCAAACTTACCAAGGCATCAGGCTGGTAGCCGGTGTTTAATCCTCATCCCCGACAGACGGGCCGACATAAAAAAAGATGTGCTGCAACCCGAAGAGGACAGTCCAGAAGCTCATTAGGAGAATGGCGAAATAAATGATTGCTCTCCTTCACCGCGCGCGCTCCGCGGAAGCAGTGTGGAGAACGGGCAGGCCGTTATAAAAATAACGCAAACTCAGCAGTAGGCGGCAGCGGCAGCAGGCGAATATATATTAATTGTGTACTTGGACTTGGAGGCACCAGTACCACCACTCGTTCGTGAGAAGCCGACCAACTCTACCGCAGCACACAAGACAGACACAGACACAGCTCCGTAACAACCGTCATTAAAACAGCAGGGAAGAGGATCGGCAGGCGGCGACGTGAAGCCGGAAAAAAGTTCTTCCCTACAAGCTCTCTCCCCTCAAGCATATGGTGCATGCAAAGCAAGCCAATCCACTTGCAAACCGGGAACGTCGCGTATATATACAGTGCACGTCCGTATATACAGCACAATATAGTCCTCTTCAGAGTGGCATAATGTGGCCATTTACCCCCATGTCAGACGGATGTACATATCACAAGAGGGTCTGCACTTCTCTGCAGCTACGCAATTGCAATCCCTTTCCAAACGAAAAGAGTGTTTAATTTATCATTGTCCAACACAAAACAGGTCGCGGGAAAGGAATTTTAGAGATGCGGTTCGCTGCACCAGGAGAACAGTTGGCGAAACGAGAAAGAGAGACAGGCGACCACGGGGGGAAAAACAGGCCAGAAAGATAATAAAGCTTAAATTGCGGTACTACTTTTGTACTACGACTACAGCAGCAGCGGAGGGTTGTTTCTAAACGCGACTCGTATACTCGCGTATACGACGAGAAACTGTAAGCGATTTTAGAGTCGTTTATCGAGGAGAAAGACCCTAGAGAGAGAGAGAGAGAGAGAGAGAAAGAAAGAAAGAGACGGACTCGGCGAGAAAACATTCGAAATAGAGTTGTATGTATTGGTAGACGCCCGGATATGCTCTCTGACGACGGTATCGTTACATGCCATCTCATAGTAGTATGGTAGAGTATTCTGTGGTGTGGCATGCCGGTGGGGTTTGTGTCTCTGTCTCCGTGACTCGCCCGGTCTGCCGTCGTCGTCGTGTGTTTTTGTGTATAAGAGCCTTTTGGCGCTTTGACGTTCCCTTCCTTTCCTTCCTTCCTTCCCGCCAATCCCGGCAATCGATCGATATTATTACAGTGTTCAGTAATACTGACTCGACTGTAAGGCCTGTGAATGGGTTGCCGCATTCTACGGGCGTGGCCCTTCCCATTCTCTACTCAACATATACGGGTTCTCTGTATATGTTTTCCTTTCACTTCCGGTGAGCGTAAAATTTTCTAACTCCCTCTGTGCATGACGTTCCCACCAGGAGAGTCATAGTTTAATCGGAGGCAAGAAACATTTTTGGAGTTTCGCATCGTCGCAACGTCGAAAACGGAGTGGCTTGGGTACTGGACTTTATTGTTTGTATGTCAGCGGGAGGATTTTTGGTTCCTTGTTGTTGTTGTTGTTGTTTGTCTTTCTATTAGGCTGTTTGCTTGTCTGTCTATATCTACTTTTGGTAGGTATATGGGGCGAAATGTGATTGACTGGACGTGATTCATGGGTACATAGGCATTACGTAGAGAATTATCGAGTACAACTCACAAAATAACTATATGAACATGGATGGGATCAATGCATCAGCGTTTGGTGTGTCTAGACCTGCTCCTTCTGGATGCCGAAAGCGGAGGAACCAGGCCGTGCGGCCAGTTCGATCGTTTCCCCGCCGACCTGTTGAGCTTTGAGGATGCGCCTTTCCGCTTGGCGTTTGTAGGCGAAATGCCACAGCAAAACCGCCACCGCGATCACAAATAGCACCCCGCAAGCGGATGCGAGGCCAATCACCGTGTCGCCCCTCATTCCTGCGTACTTGTCCAGAGGTGTTTGGGTGTTCGGTCCGGCAGTCGGGCGACCCAGCTCCGGCGTGGTGGTTCTTACGCTGCTACCATCAGGTTCTTGAAACGACACGAAATATTGCGTGAACAGAACCGTACAGCTTTGATTTAAACCAAACTATCAGTTTTTCAAATTATTAAGTCATAAATTTATTCGATAAGAATACCAAATAAAGGTGGAGACAGTGTTTTTTTTAACTGACCACCTTGTGCTTTTAAAAATAATACGTGTGTCTGCGTGTCTCTCTCTGTGTCTGTTCGTATTTTTGTGTATTTTTGTATCTGTGTATTTGTCTGTGTGTCTGTCTGTGTGTCTGTGTGTCTGTGTGTCTATGTGTCTGTCTATTTGTCTGTCTGCCTGTCTGCCTGTCTGTCTGTCTATCTGTCTATCTGTTCTTTTGTCTGTCTGTTTATCTGTCTGTCTGTCTGTCTGTCACCGTCCTGGGCGTAGTTATAGAGCGCGATCAAAGCGCGTGAGGCTAGCTCCCCCACTAGCTTATGCATAGAGAAATTATTATGGTAACGCTCCTCGGTTTTTCTATCGACTATATCGATTGCTAGTACGTAACAATTTTTCATAGCAATTATTGTAAATTGCCATGATTTATTTCACTGATGCTTCTGAAGCAGCTTAAATTGTCTGAAATTCTAGTCGTCTTACCGGTACTTGGCTTTGTCGCATCAGTGAAAGTAGTTGGCCCAGTGTTGGTTACAGAAGCCGTGATTTCGGGAGTGGCGATCGTAGTATCAGCGGTAGCAGGCGGTTCAGTGTTGATGGTTGGCTCTGTGAAAGAAAGGTTTTACAAATCCTTGCCATCACTTCGAATGAATACAGACTAATAATTTCTAAATGATCAGACCGAGTAACGAAGTTACGACTTATCATAAGTTGCATGCATATGGTTCAAGTTTGGGACATATCTGTGTGTCTGTTTGTGTGTTTGTGTGTCTGTGTATCTGACTGTCTGTCCGTCTGTCAGTGTGTCTGTGTGTCTGTGTGTCTTGTCTATCTATCTATCTGTCTGTCTGTCTGTCTGTCTGTCTGTCTGTCTGTCTGTCTGTCTGTCTGTCTGTCTGTCTGTCTGTCTGTCTGTCTGTCTGTCTGTCTGTCTGTTTGTCTGTTTGTCTGTTTGTTTGTTTGTCTGTCTGTCTGTTTGTTTGTCTGTTTGTCTGTCACCGTCCTAGGCGTGGTTAAAGAGCGTGATCGAAGCAAACAAATTATTATAATTTGAAAAGTTTTGTTTAGGCAGTGCTGGCAAACTGGCAATTCAAGGACACTCACTGGATGGGGTGGAGGTGATTGCGATGATTGTGGTAGCGACTGTAGATGCCCCCGTTGAGCTTGTTACTGGCTCTTCTATCACGTCTGGTTCGAATCCTGGAATAAGAGTCAGGGTTTTATATCTTTTTATTTTTTTTTTCATGAAAGAGTTACAGTAAAACTCCTACCTGGTTCAGCGCTGTAATAAGTACTGTCCAGAGCAAAGTATCGTGCCGGTGTGGCCTTGAAAGCTGTGCCTGCCGCAAATACAATGCGAAACTCCATCTGCAAAGGCGGTGTTTAGATATCGCAAATTATACGATTTTAACATTAACACTATGAAAAAAATGTGTTTCGGTTGCTAAATTTTTAGAGTTATAGTAGTTTCTTACTTTTCTGTACATAAGGAAACGTCAGTTTCCATTTTTTACATCCTATTTATTCTATTGGAGTCATGCTATTGTTGTCGACATTAAATAATTTTGAGATAATACAACTAATCAGTCATACTACACGTAAGTTTTTTGACGATAATCATCTACATACACATGTTTAGTAATAGAATCAAAGTTCTTGTGCAATGTGCTAGTATGTACATCATTAGCTTACGGAAGCTTACGGTGAGATTGCCAGTGCTTGTGGTTCCCATCAAGACAAAAGAGGCGGGAGTCCAGACAGGGGTTTGCGTCAAATTAAGTCGTTTGACGGCAGCACTTTCAGAGGCGGTCGAATACAGTTCGGCATTACCCTCCACTAAGCGGTACCAGAACGAAAACTCTCCATCTTTGCCTGCAGACGGCTGTTGAATCTCACTACTTCTGATAACGACCTCCGTGTGGGCTACCGCAGAGTCCGGCACGACGCTCAAGTAGGGCGAATCCGCTTGACCTTGAGGCGCGACCTGATCAAGAATGCCCACAGACACGTTAGCACCGACCGCTATCGTGGTCGTAGGCTTCCAACCACAGAAGTTAGCGGGGGTAGTCGGCGCAATACTCTCTAGCGAACAGGTTACGGTGGGTGATGTTGCTTGGGGAAAGGGGGTGCATTCGAACTCCGAGGGTTCGTAAGTTATGGCGGACTCTTCATTGTTGATCACGATATCATCTATGGCGAATTTTGCTCCTTCCATGTCGTCTCTGAAAAGTAAAAATTCTACTGTCAACCAGGCAGGCAGACAAATAAACAAATGGACAAGCAGACAGGCAGGCAGGTAGGCAGGCATACAGGCAGGCGAGCAGGCAAACAGACAGACAGACAGACAGACAGACAGACATACAGACAGACACAAACAGCCAGACACACAGACACACAGAAACACAGAAAAACAAACAGACAGAAAAACAAACAACAGACAAGCAGGTAGACAGGCAGACAAGCAGACAAGCGGACAGACAAACATACGGACGTAGACACCGAGACAGGTAATCTTAAAACGAACTTGAATACAGCGACGATTGATAGTCGGAATTGTCCAGTATGACAAAGGCTGACGCGAGCGGGTAGCCAGATGTTTGCAGGCACGTGTGGTCCACCTTCGACAGCCCACAGCTGCTTTACCTCAGCATCTTCAGATATAATTTCGACCGTTACTGAAGAGATGCTGTTTGGCAGGAACATGTTGTACTTGAAGGTCAACTGCGTCCGTTTCGTGAGCCAGATGGGAATACTGCGGACATAATGAGATTCCGCAGTCTTGTCTACACTGAGGAGGAAGTTGCCCGACGGTGCATTTGGCTGAATGGCGGTTGGGGGCTGGACGAAGAGGTTAGTCTCCCAGCCGCAAATACCGTTACTGAAACTGCAGGTTAAGCTGGTAGACTCCGGGCATACTTCATTTTGTTCTGCAATTGAAAATATACACACTGTCGGTTGGCCAGGCAAACGGCACCAGTCCGTGTTTGAAAATAACCAGGAATCTTAAAGAAATCTTTTCGGTTACTAGGATTAATCTACTAGAAATACCAGTTCGAATTAACTTTCAAGATCTTCATTTTCTAAATGTCTCATCTTTGTATTGCGGAACTCCGTTAAATCAAATGTTTTCTTAACACTTAAATCGATAGTCTAAGTGAACATATTTTGATTGTACCGATGCGACGGTGAGTGACGACTTCATCCAGAGCAGCAAATTGGAATGCATGACTGGTCGGTGTGGCGGTGAACAGCAACCTCGTCTCCTCACGAGACATCAAACAAAAGGTAGCCTCTCCCCGCAACCAAACCCTGGTCGTTGGATTGGCCGTCGGATGGTCCGTTGAGAACTCGGTCTTCCGTTGATGCGTTTTCTCGACCAGTTGATGAAGGGCGAAGATTGAGTTGGTTTGGTTGTGCCAGTACCAAAACTCGACTGTCACGGTCAACTGCGCGCCATTCGGGCTTTCAAAGGGTCCGGAACGGAGCTCCGCTTGCGGTTCGGTCTTGTTAGATTGATGAGAGTCGTTGACTACGTAGACATAACCTCCAGTGCCTGAACAAATGTGACATACTCCGCGAGTTTAACTAAAATCAACCCATGAATCTTTTGAAGAAAAATGCGAGGACTCACCGGTGGCGGAAGGAATTTCGCTCGGTTGAGGTCGATCCTGCCATTGCCATTGGGCGGTGGTGGACGGAGACCACAGTCCGCATAATCCAAGGTCAAAGCTGCACGTGGCGGGAGAAATGATTGGTCGGAGTGGACCGACGGTCGGTAATGCTGCCGTTGTTGCGACAACTTGACCTGCAAAAAAAAAGAATTATTCATTTCCAAACGGTTAAATTATGATGAAAAAGAATTGAAATAATTTTCAGTATTTTCTAAAATGCGACACGGTACAATCGGGAGCGAGATAAACATTTCAAGCGTATTGTAAGAAGCATAGTAAAAAATGTCCCTTAAATACAAGTTAATTAGCAATCCAATACCGATATTATTAATTCGAGTTTTGAATTGATAGCAATCCGTTTTATTATTTGTTTCCTCATATTCATTTACATTTAAAGGGTGAAGCAAAGTCCAAATGAAACAACCTAAACTCTCACCATCTTCGCCATTAAGAACGATATTATCAATAGCCGTCCATCCATTTCGACTGATGAATTGTGTCTGAAGAAGAATCTGTCGACGTGTAACCGCTGAGAAGGGAACGCTGACCACCGCAAGGCTCCAGCGATCAGGAAGACCCTGTCCACTGGACCAAACAGGTGACGCAGGCAGTGTCGCCGATTGAACAGCATAAACGCTCACGCCGCTCGATGCTCGGCCACTCGTTCGATAGTAGAACTGAAAAAAGAAACACTCTCCAACACCCTGAGAGCGAACACAATCGAGATCGTTTTCTATTACCTCCAAGATAGCCGCTCCGGTTCCAGGTAAGGAAGGACTCATCAATCGTGCAAGCACTCCACTCGTAGATGTGGGAGCAGTCACAGCAAAATGGGAATTGGTAGTAGCTGCGATAGTCGCGTTTTTGCTGACTGTCCACACAAGTTCCTGTTCACCAGCAGTCAGACCGGCAGTTTTCCATTCGCAAAGGGTGTTCGCTTCAAAATCGCACGAAACTTTCCCGCTCCACGGAGTAGCTATTGAAGATAGGAACAAATGAAAGGACACAACTTATAGGTCTTGATGGATCAACTTACGGAGAACAAAGGGAGGAACCGTTGGCCTGGTCACAGGCGGGGGCGCGGTAACGGGTGGTTGAGTGGTTACGGGTGGAACGGTGACGTGAGGAGGCGGTAAGTCGCAGTCTGTCGGGGGAAGCGATGACACTAGTAGCGCCTCGCTGGCTAAGACAATCCCATCCAAGCCAACGACGAAACCAAGTTGTATGAAACGAGCCTCGAAAATCAGCTAAAACCGTGAACAACCTTTCAGAAAATGCCTTGCTTACATTAGCAAGGAGAAGAAAAAAAACCGAATCGATGTTGTATAATTAATACGTGTGAAATAAGGTTGCCAAAAAAACGGTTGTTTACATAACAGAAGCTAGTTATGAGCAGGCAAAACGTATTGTCCATGAAAAAATAAGTCTTTCCGCCAAAAATCTGTATGATGCTTAAAGTATATATTGCAAGATATTAACCAGTGTGATCTTAAGGTTCCAATAGATTTGTATATTTTTTAATACACTGAAATAAAGTATTGTTTTTTCCCTCACTGTACTGTTGGTACAGAACATCCTTTAGAATTTGATTTCATGGAAAATACAGACTGTATTTTAATGAGTTCTATAGTTAACTGTGCAGAAACATACTGTACCTTGTAGGATCCCGTTGAGCAAACCGGCACCCGGGCAGACTGCCAGTCTCGTCCGTGACTCGGTCTGCTCCAAAGCACATAGCGCGTTGCGTTAGTTTCAATGAAGAGGGTGATTGTCGCGACACCATAACCGTAAGCGCGGTAGTAGAAGGAGAGTTCGCTGTTGACGTAAGGGAAGTATTGGGTGTCGATTTCAGCAGGTTCCTGAGCGAACGGTAGGAGACTGCTGTCAACGTAGACAAATCCCTCGCCGAGACCGGGACCAGCTCCATTGAGATCGTACGGGGGAGTGCCCACAAGACCGCGACCCAACTTCCATCGGTTCGGACCGTCAGCCAGATCCCACGCGCAAAGGTGGTCATCTTCAAAGTCGCAGGTGATTGAAGTCTCCCCGGAACCTCCGGGTAACCCTTTGGAACATATATTATTAGAAAATCATAATTGAGATAAACCTTCATGATATGTGCATTACGGAAATTCAAGTGCTCTGGTAGTACTTCTGCATTTGCCATTTTAGTTGGTCAGTGTCTGTGAATGAAGCTTACTCTAATGCTAATCAAGCTTGAATAAATTTCAATCTTTATTTGGGATAAAATTATCTAATTTATGTAATAGCATTTTTGGTTCGAATGAAATATTTCAGTGCATAATTACAATTCAGATTAAATTATTTTGTATTATTTTTTAATCAAGGGTTGAAGTTATTGTACCTCGCTCAACTAGGATAGTATCCAGGGCGGTCGGGGTCGTGCAGTCAGCATGATCCACCGTAAAGGTAAGGCTAATTGCAGTTCGGCTAGCGAAGGTGACTTGAGCGAACCGCCAAATTGGAGTTTGTCCGTCAGTGGTCAACCAAAGTCTTGTCGTTTCCCATCCGGTTGAGCTACTGAGGCTGAGATGCTTCGTGTCATCGTGCAGGCCGATGAAGATGTACCAGAACGAAATCCGGCCGTACAAAATCGAGCCGGCTTCGACGGGGATACTGGGAAGTTGCATCCCGCTCGTTGTGTCCATCGGCGCCGGGAACTCGAAGGAACAGGCCGTGATTGCAAAATTACTGCCTGTAAATTACGCTGGGTTTATTGAAATCGTTAAAAAAATACTGAGGTAATTTGTACAGCACTTTTAATTTTTTAATTAACCCTTTTTCGATTTGAAATTTCGGAAATGTCTTAGAGTGCATACCGCTTTGGGAACCAGGAAGGACATGAGGGGGGAGATCCACAGGTTCGTTAGTGTGAATGATAAACGGGAACGCATTGAGAGGAGGGACGAAATTAGGGCATGACCCGTTATCGAAATTGCAGGATAACGAATCGATTCGTTCCCATTTCAAATTGTCGGGAAGAGTAGCCGGGGTCGGAAAGGGCGGTTCGGGGCCGGCAGTCGGGATTACCTGACAAACTGGGATCGGAACACCTGAAATGCAAAAACATCTTGAAATTTTGGCTAAGATTTATTTCATTTGTAGTATTAGAATATCAAAATCTCCATTTTAAATCATTTGTTCATTAGTTCAAAATTTATTACACCACCGTTAAAAAGTGCGAGTAAAGTCGAAGAGCTTGTATTTATTTTACTCAGTACTTTGCATGATTGAATACATGTATTATGAAACTCGTACTTGCACTATTTAAAATAAGTTATAATAGCCGCAATTTAATTTGAAGAATTAATGGTGAAAATTTTAAGTTCATTATAATTTTCATGTAAAATTTTGCGTCATAAGCCGAATTTAATCAAATGGACAACCCACAATTTTTGCTAAATTTTTATTCAAAACGCTTGCAATATTGCATTATTTTACCAGAGAAACACATTTTCTGTATTTGCAGGGATACGTACAGACGAGAATCATTTATACACGAACCTGCATCCAGAGCTGTCGTAAAAATTTCATCAATCGCAAAGTTGAAATCAGCCGGTCTCTGTTGTTCCACTTCGAACTTTAGGTATGACGCTTTAGTCAAGCAGAAAGGGATGAGAACCTCAGTCCAGCCGGAAGTTCCAGTCGTGTCGTCGCGCCTTGACAGCTCCTGTTCCCGACCGTCCGCGACAGAGACTGAAGAGACTTTGAAGGTATATCTTCCAGCTCCAGTTCCGATGGGCGTGCCTGGCGTTGGATAAATGTTGAGGTATAACTTGACTTGAGCAATGATCTGAGTCGTCGTCGAGGTGAACAGGATGGGAGCGGTTGTCAGCTCGGCTGGTCCGTGACCACCGACGGCAAAGACAAAACCAGCACCTGAAAATGATCAATACGCAATTCCGTTTTGGGTTAAAAGAAATTGGGGACACAGGGGAAACGCGACATACCAGTTTGTGGAGGAACTGGCTGGGGATCCGTTCCCGTCGCAGCAGCAGTTGTGTATGCCCACTCACCGAGTCCGCCGAGGTGGCTCCATCCAGTACAAGCTCCCCCATCGAAGGTGCAGGAGGTGGTGGGGAATACTTGGGTGAGGGTTGGACGAGTAGGGAGAACGACAGGAGGGAGTGTGCCCACGATTGCACCTATTCAGTCAATACGTTATGTGTCCGTCTATCTGTTTGTCTGTTTGTCTGTCTGCCTGTCTCGCCTGTCTGTGTCAGTGTTGCTATCTGGTTTTTACCGTCTTCATTTTCCAGAACGATGTTGTCCACGGCAATAGCTCCCTTATCGATCTGGGAGAGGAATTTTGCCTGAATAATGAGTCGATACGGGCCAGTTGGAGCCTGGTACTCGGCGATGGCAAGCGCCCACGGTTGTCCGCCACCGAAGGCAGTGAAGGACCAGACTGGTGTGGCGGTCATCACGTTGTCGTTAACCAAATGGACTGCCAGACTTCGCGCTGCACGAGTGTGCGATGCAAATTGGAACTGAAAGGACATCACGCTTTAAATAAACCCCCAGACATTTAAATAATATAATTTTCTAGTTAAACTGCATTAAGTATCAAAGTTAAATGTTAAATAAGTATATTGTAAAACGGTAGTACTAATACTCTATTTTTTCACGACACGAACAGCCATAAAATAAGTGAGCCATGAAAGATGTATGTACAGTAACTCACTTGAAGTTTTCGCGCCTCGCCGCTACCCTGAATAGTCCCAGACACTGCAGCCACGCTGGCGAAGCCGCTGTCTGCTTTTGCAACAAACGCTCGCGAGCTTGCAGCAATGTCCATAGGAAGTTCAACGACGAATCGACTGTCGTTACTGAACGCGGGTCTCCATCCACAGCTCGGGAATGAGCTCACGCCAGGGTTGATACTGAGTCCTTCGAAGTTGCACGACACCTTCCACTCGTCGTCATCCTCCAACGGTGGTACGACTATAATAGGAGTCACCGTCGGAGGGGGTGCAGTTGATGGTCCGGTTGTTGGGGGTGACTGTGTGACGACGTCAGCCCAACCGGTCGTGTTGCATGAACCAGGAGCTGGAGTTGCAATCGGAAAAACTCCCAGTTCACCGACCAATTCGACGTCGTCGAGGCCAACGAAGAACTCGGGAAAGAAGAATTTGGCCTCAAAAACAACCTATCAATACAATACAAGTTATAAAATGAGCGGTAAATAATAAAATAAAATTTAATAATAAAATGAACAAAGGATATGTAACGTGACATAAGACAGTAAGGTTTCCCGAGGTACTTGCCGTAAACGGTTGCTCTTCACAAAGTTCGACGACTCCTGTCTGCCATGACTGCATTGATCGACCGTCTTTGAAGACATTCCGAATTTGAGTTCCCCGTTCCAGGTTGACTTCAAAATCGTTGATTCCGAAGCCAAACATATGGTAGTGGAATCGCAACTGTGTTTGAATGCCACCCGCGACCGTAATGGGTTGACTGACCAGACGCGCCGACCGCTTTCCAGGGCTGGCGTTGGAACTGTTGGCGTACAGAAACGGGGACGTTGCAGTTATCGTGCCAAACGGTCCAGGTTCATTGAGGGCGGGGCCGCCACTTCGACTCCAGGCGAACCCATTGATGACGTCACTGAGCCATCCGCACTGGGAAAGGGAGTCGGTGTTGTTGAAGTTACAAGTCAGGGAAACCGTTGATGAGGATGAGATTCCGGGCCCTGAAAAGAAATAGATTATAATTATAATTTTATAAAACTTAAATAATTAAAGTTGTTGAAATCGTTAACATGTTGAATTACGTCATAATTATAAGTGGCTTAATAAATGATGATGTAAATCAAACAAATGATGTACTTAAAGGAGATGTTACTTGGTTACTCTAAATGTACAAGCGTAATAGTTATTGATCGATTTTATAGAATAAAATACCCCAATAATGTACCTAATATTAGTAGGGATACTCCAAGGATAAAGGCGTTGCCGCCAACAGAGGACTGCCATCTTAATTGTCGGCCCATGACCGAGAATGATCTTGATGTTCTGTTTGGTCAGTATAAAAAATCTCGCTTCATAGGATAAAATCTGCTGGAACCAAAGTATATTAAAAAACTAAATAGTGCGGGCGAGCTGAAAGCCTCAAACAACGATGGGCGGCTTGCTGCACCAAACGCATTCACGTCACCCTGCTCCAAGTAAAAACGTGGAGGATTGCTGGCTAAGATTTTCCAATTAGAAAGCGGTCTAATCTAACCGTAAGCAATGGTTATCTTACGTTTTAAGTGCATTCCGATACCGATTGCTGATATGGCCCTAAATCCTATGTTCCAGCCGGGGACTAATCAGCGGAAGCGACGACTTTCCATAATGAAATATTATCCTATAGTAATTTATGCACTTTTGACAATGTCCCGCTGTACGACAGTGATAGTTGCTCTTGATAAATACAATTACAGACTTGTGTTAAATCACTTCGTGGCAGTCACAGAACGGAAAGGATTGATTATATAGCGAGCAGTAGCGCTATCGGTCGGTTACACGGCCGTGGAAAGTGACACTTTTGTCAACTGCGACGAACTATGTTTCCCTCATTGTACCCCATATCTGAGTTAATCTGCATCAACAGCCATGATTTCTGCATTATCGCTGAAAATTGTGAATTCCTACCGCGATCAACAGTCGGCATCGACGGACGGAAATCCTTTTAGGGCAGCCCACGTGGACAATAACGAAGGATGTGAAATATATTGCGTAGAGGCGACATAGTTGAAATGCAGTGGAAGACACTAGTAGGTTTTTGGCAACTAGATGTATGTATTTATATTAAATTTGTTGTCCTGTGGCGTATATATTAAATGAGGTGAATAAAGCGAAATCAGACGATTATAGAAATGTTTTCAAAAAGGTATGCAACCATAGGTACAAATGGCGGTTTATGCGTCAAAATCCTTCTTGACAAATTTGACAGAGTTCGTCACGCTAACAGCCTCTTTTTTTGGCAGCGAACCGACGGGGCTGTTGTTGGAAGCTGGCCTTGTTCTCATCTCGTTGCCATCCCGCAGGTGATTGGCTCGAGCTTCCTCTTTTGCAGCTCGCTTTTTCCAGAAGTAAACGACCAGAACAATCACGCCCAACAAGGCCAAAACTCCCGCTCCTGAACCGACACCGATATAGATTTCTTGGTTTTTGGTCAGGCCTGGTCGGGAGGTGCTGGGCCGCTGTGGTAATCCTGGCGTGACTCGAGTAGAGGCTGTAAACGAAAACGTTTTACAAATCCTTGCGATCACTTCGAAGAAATATAGACTGTTGATTTCTAAATAATAAGACCGAGAAGCGAAGCGACGAGTTATCATAAGTTGCATGCATATGGTTCGAATTTGAGAATGTCTCTGTCTGTCTATCTGTTTATCTGCCTATCTGTTTGTCTGTCTGTCTGCCTTTCTGTCTGGTTATAGAGCATGATCGAAGCGCGTGATTGTTTAGCTCCCACACTAGCCTGGGCATAGAGAGACTATCGGTACTATGGCAGCGCTCTCCGTTTCTCAATCGACTGTTTCGATTGCTAGTAAGTAACAATTTTTAATTAAAATTATTGCTAACTGCTATGATTGGTAAGTTTCCAGATGCTTCTGAAGCAGCTTAAATTGTATGAAATTCTAGTCTTCTTACCAGTACTTGGCGTGTCAGGAGCAGCAGTTGTTGCAGTGATTACTACTGGGACTGTGGTTTCGGGAGCAGCGACCGTGGTTTGTGTCTCTTGTGGCAGCTCGTCGCCGACCAAGTAGCCTAAGGAAAAGTACAAGTACATATAGAACACCGTCCCCTCTTATTATTAATCTATAAATGCGTCTAGATAGCGCTGAAAAATGGTACCTGGTTCGGCGCTGTACCAGACGTTGTCCACGGCAAAATACTGGACCGGTGCCGCGCGGTGCGTTTCTCCGGGGCTCACTGGATCTTCGAATCGCACCGCAATGCCCAACTGCCAAAAAGTGCAAGAGAAACCAGACGTTAAACCGGCCCCGTAAGAGCGCCACTTCGTGTATGTTTCTAGGGTTTTATTCGTTAGTCATACCTTCACGTTCTTCGAAGCAGGAATAGAGAAGAAAGCGGGCGTCCATAATTCCTTGCCGGATGGCAGCAAAGTCGGCCCAGCCAACAGAGTTTGGCTTTCGCGATCAGTAATGTAGACCTCGACCGTTGCGCCTTTGGACTGGAACCAAAAGGAACACTCTGACGGCACCGGTCCCGTCACAATGTCGTTGGTCATGACGGCACCATTGTAGGTCTCTTCCGAAGGCGCTGCAGTTGGGATGACGTAGAAATAGGGTGCGTCCGCTTGCCCTTGGCCATTCACACCCGGCAGGAGACCGGTCAACGCGGTGACGCCAACCGTCCCGCCAGGTCCCGGCTGCCAACCGCAGAAAGACGTAGACCCTGCCACCACGATGTCCGACGAACAGGTGGTCGAGGTGGGTGTCACAGATGGCTCTGTGCTGAACGGTGAGCAGACGAACGAGGAAGGTTCATAGGTGATGGCCTGGTCTTCAGCGTTGACGAAAACGTCGTCGATAGCCATTTGGCCGCTTTCTCCGGCTCTGGAAAAAAAAATTGTCGGGACCCATAAATTTAGCACGGTGACAAAATATTAGGCAAATCTTCTCCTGTTGAGCAGGGGAATCGACGCAAACAGAACAAGCAACACGAAGAACAGCACTACTGTCAATCTAACATTATAAAAACTGTTAGCAGAACAGAAAAACGGGGAACAAAACAGAAGCGCAGCAAAAAGGAGAACATTTTGTTAATAAAACAGAACCCAGCAGAGGATGAACCTGCCTGTGGAATAGAACCAAGGGAACAAGGGAATAGAACCAAGCAATTATTTGTAGGAAAAAGAATAGCCGAATGAATAAGGTAACATATTTGGACAACAAAAAATTTAAAAAACAGGCTTAACTCCTAACTTTTCCCAAGCAAGATAATGGAAGCGGCTTTCAGGGTGAGCGAACAAACGTACCGGAAAGCGACGAGGAAGGTAAGGCGAAAGGGTCCAGTGATGCAGAGACTAACACGAGCGGGCAACCACCTGTCGGAGGGAATGTGCGGCCCACCTTCGAGCTGCCACAACACCTTGGGCGGGCTGTCCGGCAAGTCGGCGTACACTCCGAAAGACAGCACTTTTGAGGCGTTGAAGAGATTGTACGCAAAAGTAATCTGCGTGCGAGCTTTCAAGGAAAACTGTTCGGCAGTGGTAAGGGCGGCGGTGTCGTTGCGCACCTCCGAAGCCCCTGCCACGTATCCCGGCAAAGATGAGTTGGATTTAAATTCGTGCATCAGGTAGAAACTGTCGGACTGCCAACCGCAGAGACCGCGATCGAAGGAGCAGCTGATGCGAGCCTTCGGTTCCGGGCACACGTTGCTCTCACCTTAGAAGCAACAAAGTGATCACTCAAAATAAATGACAAGAAAATTCTGTGAAATTCTTACCGGTATTGCGGTATGTAACGACTTCGTCAATACCGAGGAAGGTAAAGCCGGCGACGGGACGAACGGTGTAGGCAATGTTGATACCGGCTCGAGAAACGAGACAGAAGGTGATCTGTCGTTTGGTCCATACTTTGATGGTCGTCGGAGTAGACTCAATGGTAGTCACGGTATGCGATCGCCAGGTGTCAGTCTCATACTGTCGCACTTCAAAGGCAGTTGAGCCCTCACCCAAGTAGAACCAGAATTCCACGGTGACGGACAGAGATTGATTCGACGGGCTGAGCAATGCGCCAGATTTAAGCTCGGCGTACTTGGCGGCACTTCCGATGACAGGAAGACTGCTCGCGGTGACGTGGACAAATCCACGGCCTGAATATAGTATGATCGTCTTGAGTAAAGCTTTTCCAACGGTACAGTTATTCGCAGCTCTTTTCTCTAATTTTAAATTTTTCTTCTACATTTAAAATTTAGCTGCGCATAAAATAAATTCCTTTGCTCTTTATTAACCCTAAATATTTTCTTGCTATATCTTTTATTATTTTTAGTTCAAAGGAAAAATAAATATTTAACTTTGAGAAGTATTTTTTAAACCTTAGGCATAAGATCGAATCCGTTATAAGAATTTTAAAATCTATCGAAAGCACTCACACTCGTACTGTAAATACCTGCTGCAGGCTCGGCATGAACACTGGCGCCTGTGCTGAAGTTTTGTTGAGAAGAATCGTCGGAAGTCCAGCTGTCGCAGAAGCCGTAGTCGAAACTGCAAGTGAAGGCCGGAATGATGGACAGCAGTGGAGGTTGCGTTACAGGAACCGTGGGTGGAGTTGTGACCACTTGACCTACATATCAGAACATCAAGAATTAATAATGCAGCGTCGACCTAAGTAGGGTCATCCATAAGGAGTCAATACCGTCTTCGCTGTGCAAGACGATGCTATCGATAGCTGTCCAGCTGCCCAGTTGGGTGAAGCGTGACTGCAAGATGATCTGTCGTCGTGGAACATCGGTGAGGGGTACGGTTACCGTCGTCAGGTGCCAAGAATCTGATTGGCTTGAAGGGCTGCTCCAGACGGAGGAGCTAGGCAGGGCTTCAGATGTGACGGCGTAGACCTCGACACCACCGGAGCCGCGACCACTGACACGGTAGTAGAACTGAAACAACATTTGGTCAAACTAAAATAATTGAACTTATATTGATTACAAAGTGAAAGCTAAATCAAATTAGAAAAGGAAAGGGAGGCCAGATTGTGCTCGGGAACATGATCACTCAGAAACGAATATAACGTTATCAAGTATTTTGGTATGTTCAGTGCGTTAGTAGTTCGGTATCAAATTTTAAAAATTTCGCCTAACATTTCCTGAGTAAAGTGAGGTACTAAATACAAATGTCGTTTTTTGCCTTGAGTGCTATAAAAAATATTTTCAGAATCCTACTTCTTTGTGTGGCCAAAAACGTGATTTCCTTAATATTTTAAATTACTGCCACCCATCTTTGCGCAATTACTGGATGCGTGTCTTACTTGGAGTACAACAGATTTCTCTGCGCCGGTTGGAACGGGAATGAACGGACTCATCATCCGTGAGACGAATCCATTATCGGCTGTCTTTTTGGCCAAGGCAAAGTGGAGATTCGGGTTGACTGCAATTCCAAGGCCTTGATCCGCTTCAGTTGTGGCAATCCAATTGACACTCTCTCCAACCAAGTCAAGGTTGCGCCAGTCACATAGGTTGTTCAGTTCGAAATCGCACGACGTTTTGCCAGTCCAAGCAGTCGCTGTGTAAAGAAAGGAAAGTTCTTTTTACTAACAGCAGTAACAACATCCAGAAAAAGCTTAATTTAAATGTCACGTAAGAAACATACGTAAAGTGACTGGGGCCAAAGTGGTTATTGGGGCTACAGTCGGTGCGCTAGTCGGTGGAGCGATGGTGACAAAAGGTTCAGGTAGATTGCACACCTGAGTGGGTGCGGGTGTACTGGTATCGTCGCTGCCTAACTGAATGTCATCCAGACCAACTACAAAGCCTGCCGCTGCGAACTGAGCCTCGAAAACAAACTGAAAAACACATTTTTTATTTATTTATTATTTAAGAAATCTCAGAGTATAAGTATTAGTACCTTGTAATTTGGAGGTGCGCAAACTGGAAGCTCTTCATACTGCCAATCGCGTCGGTCACTCGGGGTGGACCATATCAGGTATTTCGTGCCATTTCCAAGCTCCACAAAGAGGGTCAGCGCAACAACGCCATGACCGTAGGCTCGATAGTAGAAGGATAATTGACTGTTGACGGAAGTCGCGAAGTACTGAGTGTCCAATACAGCTGGTTGGTGCGGGAATGGGAGCGCGCTGCTGTCGACAAAGACAAAGCCCTCTCCGTTGACCGTTCCGTTGAGGGCATACGGTCCTGAGCCAACCAATCCACGTCCCAATTCCCAGGAGTTTGCCCAGGGTTCCTCGATCAGATCCCACGCGCAGTAGTGGTTGTTCTCAAAGTCGCAAGTCACGGTGTCACGTGACTGATCACATGTGACGCCGTCGTTGCGGAAGGTGACGACCTCGTCCAAGCCGACGATGGACAAGTCCTCTCCGGTGGTTAAACGGAAAACGATTTGACTGGTTCCCGATGACAGGAGGCAGAAGGTGACTTGTTTCTGGCGCCACTGTTTGTCTGTTGCTGCTGCTCCCGTGTGGCCGATGACCATTTCGGAGTTATAGGTCCCGGTGGAAGTGACCAATTGACTGATCTCCAAGCTAATCTGTTCGTCGCTGATGTGGTACCAGAATTGAACGGTCACCGACAGGCCTCTTTCGGGCAGGCTGCTGAAAGATGAAGTCCTTAATTCGGAGTAGTTTTCGAGAGCGCCTAATCCGGTAGTGTTGACCGCCACAAAACCGCGACCTATTACAACAAATAACGCTTGTAAGCTGACTTCAAATCTACAACCATTTACGGGGAAAACGAACCCGCTTGAGGTGAAACACCATCCGCTGTCGCGCCGTACTGCCAGACCCACTGCGGTTGCCGAGGTGGGGCGACCGTCCAGAGGTTGCAGATGCCCAAGTCGAAGCTGCAGGTGGCTTGCGGAATGATCCTGCGCAGAACTGTTGAAGTTGTCGCAACGGAAGCCGGGGTTGATACAAGCTGACCTGTTGTATAGGAAAAACTTCAGGTGTTGTAAGTAAGTTCAGAAAAAGGAAACTCCAGGACGTACCATCTTCTCCGTTGAGAATAATGTCATCAACGTTTGTCCAGCTATCTCGGTTCGTCACACGGGCTTGCAAGATGATCTGTCGACGAGTGGCTGTGCCGAATGGAATGGAAACGGTTGCCAACTTCCACGAATCCTCAGTGGCAGAACCAGTTGACCAGATGGCGGCAGTTGGAACCGAATCAGAAGTGAGAGTGAAGACGTCAACCCCGCCCGCACCGCGACCATTGCTTCGATAGTAGAACTAGAGCAAGAAAAGCCAAATTAGGTCTTAAGGTCTTACAATAACTCCTTTGTATGTATGAAGTTCTACTCACTTGAAGCAGCACCGTCTGACCACTGGCCGATTCGATCAGCGGACTGAGGAGTCGGGCCAGAAATCCGCTGGCAGTGCCAGGTGACGCCACGGCAAAGTGCCCAGCCCCACCGACGGATTGATCGTTTCCGACCACCCACAGAAGTGCACTACTTGCGGTTGTAGGGAAGTTTTGCCAGTCGCACAGGGTCTCCAACTCGAAGTTACAGGAAGTTTTTCCGTTCCATTGAGCTGCAAAGAATCCAAGACTTATAATCCGTTGATTATGTCGACAGATATACTGAGGAACATACGGATAGGCGTAGGAGGTAAAGTTGGAGGCACTGTGGGTACAGGCACGGTTGGTCGTGGTGGTGGTGTTGTCACCGGTGCAATTGTGGATTGCGGATCAGGAAGAACACAAGGTCCGGTTGGTACAGGCAAGGTAGTGTCATCACTGGCAAGTTGAATGTAATCTAATCCGACGACAAATCCGGACGACGAGAAGCGAGCTTCGAACGCCAACTGCAACATACTCGTATTTAACAAAGGTATTTTCAGGAGACAATTCAAGTGGTTGTCCTACCTTATGGTCCGCAGGTGCGCACAACTGCACTTCGGCAAGCTGCCAATCTCGTCGGCCGCTTGGAGTGGACCACATCACGTAACGGGTACCGTTTCGCAACTCTGCGAGAAGGGTCAGTGAGACAATTCCGTGGCCGTATGTTCGGTAGTAGAAGGACATGGGACTGTTCGCGGCCACAGGGAAGTAACGCGTGTCCAAAATTGCTGGTTCATTGATGGTGGACAATACACTGCTGTCCACATAGGCAAAGCCTTCGCCGTTGACGGTCCCATTGAGGGCGTACAGGCCCGTTCCGACCAAGCCACGACCCAGCTCCCATCGATTGGCATGGGGCTCTTCCATAAGGTCCCACGCACAGAAGTGATCGTTTTCAAAGTCACAACTCACAGTGTCGCCTGACAAATCACAGGTGGTTTCGTCATTTCGATGGGTTACAACTTCGTCCAACCCAGCGAAGGAGAATTGCTCGCCCGTAGTCAACCGGAAGACGATTTGCGTGGCGGTCTTGGAGAGGAGGCAGAAGGTGACAGATTCACGTCTCCATTGTGCTGCTCCGGCTTGACTCTTGACGAATTCAGAGTTGTATGTCCCGGAGGAAAGAATGAGTTGACTGATGTCTAAGACGGTCTGGCTGTCGCTGATGTAATGCCAAAATTGGACCGTCACTGATAAGCCGCTTTCGGAAAGGCTGTTGAAGGGAGCTGTTCGCAACTCGGAATAGTTTTCGAGAGCTCCTGATCCGGTTGCATTGACTTGGACAAAACCACGACCTATATGAACAACCAGGATAAGATTCATGCCAAATTCAATCAACAATGGTCTTTAGAGGCGAGACGAGACGAACCAGATTGAGCCGGAACACCGCCTAAAGTTGCACCGTTCTGCCAACTCCACTGAGGCTGCCGAGGTGGGGCCACAGTCCATAGGTTGCAGATGCCCAAATCGAAGCTACATGTGGCCTGTGGAATGATTCTGACCAAAGGTGTTGGAGATGTCGCAATCGGAGTGGGGGTCGTTACAACCTGACCTGGTGTGAGACAACAAAGTTAAAATATTGCAAGTCATAAAACAATACCGACAAACTATACCATCTTCTCCGTGAAGCACGATGTTGTCAATGGCTGTCCAGCTATTGCGGTTGGTGACACGGGCTTGCAGAATGACCTGTCGACGAGTGGCAGCTCCGAACGGAATGGAAATAGTCGCAAGTTTCCACGAATCTTCGGTGGTCGAACCAGTTGACCAGATGGCGGCGCTTGGAACCGAGTTGGAAGTGAGGGCGAAGACATCGACACCGCTTGCGCTGCGGCCACTGGTTCGGTAGAAAAACTGAAATACAATCATGAACACGTTTATATGTATCTACCGTGAATTTTTCAGATCTGGCAAATCTACCGACAAACCTAAAAATTGTCTTGAGAAATGAACTCAAATCAATGCTTCGCTGCACTTACTTGGAGTACTGCAGGTGCATCACCGGACACACCAAGTGCGGGACTCAACAAACGGGCCAAAAATCCACTACCAAGTAACGGTTTTGCCACTGCGAACTTGCTGGATCCCGCCGAGGGAAGACCGATAGATGTGGTGTTTCCAGGCATCCACAGCAGTTGGTTGGTTGCGGTTGATGGGAAGTTCCGCCAATCGCAGAGGTTCTCGCTCTCGAAATCGCAGGATGCTTTACCATTCCAGAAAGCTGTTGATAATGAAGCAAATTTATACTTGACCGTGCCGTCTGTCTTCCCATATTGCGAAAATACTTACGGATGGTGATGGGGGTGATTGTAGTCGGTGGTCGAGTTGGAGCAACCGTCGCTACTGTCACCGGAGCAATCGTGGATTCAGGCACAGGTAGATCACAAAATCCGGTCGGCGTAGGAAGGGATGGGTCGTCGCTGGCCAACTGAATGTAATCCACACCGACGACAAAACCAGCCGTTACAAATCGAGCCTCAAAGGCCAGCTGAAATCAAATCAGGGTTATTGGATAATTTTGTCCAAAAGCTTCAGTAGTTTATTGTACCTTATGATCTGGGGGTGTGCATAGTTGAATCTCTGCGAGTTGCCAATCACGTCTGCTGCTCGGGGTTGACCACACTACATAGCGAGTGCCGTTCCTCAATTCCGCAAGAAGGGTCAGAGAAGCAACTCCGTGGCCGTAAGCTCGGTAGAAAAAGGACATGCGGCTGTTTGCTGCATCTGGGAAGTATCGCGTGTCCAAGACCGCTGGATCATGGGGGCGGGGAATGGCACTGCTATCCGCAAACACGAACCCTTCGCCATGGACAGCTCCGTCCAAAGCGTACGGTCCTGTCCCGGCCAGGCCGCGACCCAACTGCCAGTGGTTGGCGTAGGTCTCCTCGACTGAGTCCCAAGCGCAGAAACTACTCTCAAAGTCGCAGGAAACTGTGGACGTTGGTTCTGGCTCTTCCGGTAGCTCGTCGATGTCGAATCCTAAACAATTGATAGTTACTGTATAACCGAAATTTATAGCCATTGCCATGGCTATTGGGGTTATAGCATACCTTGCTCAGCACTGTACCATACATTGTCGAAGGCAAAATACTGGGCCGGTTCATCAATGCGCATATCATTGGTGCCAGGGTCCGCAAACATAATGGTAAGTCCCAGCTAAAATTCACAAAACAGCTATGTAAGGAAAGAGCAGTGACAAAAGACGGAACCTTATTACCGTTAAACTTTTCATAGGTGGGAGTGAAATTGAGGCAGGTGACCAATACGCATCGCTGACGGCTAATGCAACCGGACCTACAAGGACTGGATCCGATGCCGGTCCGTCGGCGACATAAGCGTGTACAAGGGCCGCCTTCGAGCGGAACCAGAACGACCATTGCGAAACGGCAGCACCTGTCTGAACTTGGTTTGTCATAAAGCCACCGTTATGGAAAGAGACAGATGGGTTGGTGTTGTTGGGAATCATGTAAAAGTACGGTGCCTCGGCTTGGCCTTGACCCGCAATTCCGGGTAGGACTCCGGTGACCGCGAGCGTTCCGGTGTTTCCGGTCTCTTCCGTATGCCAGCCGCAAAAGGTGCTGGAGCCATTAGCGACGACGTCGGACGAGCATGTGGTGGATGTGGGTGTGACGGTTGGTGTCGTTCCGAACGGAGCACACACAAAGATTGAAGGTTCTTGAGTAAGCAGGATTGCTTCTCCGTTGATGACTACGTTGTTGATGGCTAGTCGGCCTTGTGTTCCATCTCTAATGAGCAAACCAATACAGAACATCACGAAACAGAACAGAATGATAGGGCTATATAATAGGACACAGAACAGAAACGACCATTGCCGGTGTACCGAAACAGGACAGAGCGCGCATGAAAAACTGACAAGAACATTTTAGAAAATGGAATACCAACAAATGCAGAACAGCTCGCAACGAACACTGGAACCAGATGGGAAATACACGTAACATATAGAACTAATGTCTTTCATACGCCCAACAACAAACATAGCTAAAATTTTAATGTTACTTACTCAAACACGACAACGAAGGTTAGCCAGAACGGACCAGTGATGCACAAGCTGACACGCGCAGGGAGCCACGTTTGTGAGGGGATATGCGGTCCACCATTGAGTTGCCAGAGGACTTTGGAGGAACTGTCCTCAGCCAACTCGGCATACACACCGAAAGAAAGCACCTTTGAGGCATCGTACATGTTGTAAGAGAAGGTCAGTTGAGTGCGAGCCGTTAAAGAGTACTGCGTGGCGGTGGTCAAGTCGGCGATGCCGATGTTGGCTGCCGACGCTAAGGCGACGCCTCCAATTGGGCTGGGTTCGATGGTGAAACCGTCCGCATTCCAGCCGCAGAAGTTTGTGTTGAAGGAACAGCTGAGCAAGGAGGATGGGGCTGGAGTTTCCACGCACACATCGCCCTCATCTGAAATGCATGACCGTGTAAATGTGCCAAAAACATACTAAAAAAATACTGCTCTCACCGGCATTGCGATAGGTGACTACTTCGTCGATGCCAAGAAACGTGAAACTCATGCGGGGAACGACCACAATGGCTAGCTGCACCAAGTCCGTCGAGAGCAAACATAATGTAACTTCTTTCTTTACCCATGAACTGGAGGTCTGGGTCGATTCAATCGTCTCCACTCTCTTCGACTCTCCGGTTGACGCTTCGTACTGGACAATCTGGAATGTTGTCCACCCCTCGCCGGTGTAGTACCAGAACTCAACGGTAACGGACCGCGAAGCATTTACGGGATTCCTATATGAACCGGTGCGAAGTATAGCGTACGTATTTGCCGTGTTGATTCCGGCGCTGTCGACCGACACGAATGCGTATCCTCGTTCTGCGTAAAGCAGAACAATTTATATAATTGTATCCAGTTCTATGATACCATCTTTTAGAGTTTCCATCATTTAATTTTCTCCGTTGGACCTCAATCAACCATGTAAATACAAGCCAGCCAAAGACTACAAGAAGCACAGTTACGAACACATACTCGCTGCTGGTGCCGGTTCAGCGGGCGTCCCCACCGTGAACGTCGCCTGGAGTGTGTCGTTAGTAGTCCAGCCGTTGCAGAAGCCGTAATCGAAGCTGCACGTAAAGGCAGGGATCACGGACAACAGTGGGGATTGCGTCACTGGGATTGTGGCTGGAGTCGTGACCACTTGACCTGAAAGAAACAGATTAACTTTTAGTACGCCGGAATTACTGGAATTGTTGCCTGGGGAATAGAATGTTACCGTCTTCGCCGTGGAGGACGATGTTATCGATGGCGGTCCAGCTGTTTACTTGTGTGAATCGTGACTGCAAAATGATTTGTCGACGGATCAGGTCTGGGAACCGGAGCGTGACGGTCGCAAGCTTCCACGGTTCGAAGGCTCCTGGGGTGCTGGACCAAATCGGAGTGCTGGGCGCGGAGTTGGACGTGACGGCGTAGACGCCAATTCCGCCGGACCCGCGACCACTTGTTCGGTAGTAGAACTGGAATAAATATGATAATAATTCCTCTGGTGCCAAGTTCAATTTATAGGTAGGGGAGCAGAGTTTCGTACCTGAAGGGTCACATCACCGGCTGGTACCGTAAGAGTTGGACTCATCATGCGAGCGATGAACCCGTTGGTGGCTACTTTATGGGCTATCGCAAAGCGACTAGTATGATCGATGGAAACACCGTCCACCACAACAACGTCGGTCGGAGTCCACTCCACGTGCTGGCTCTCTCCAAGCACGAGATTCCTCCAGTCGCACAGGGTACTCGACTCGAAGGTGCAGCTCGTTTTGCCAGTCCAGGGCGCCGCTATTACCCGAAATTTTCAGGGTTAATTGTATCTGCTTAAGATTGTCAAGTGAACGCTTTCTGTCTTGTACTTACGCAAAAGGATAGTAGTTACTGTGGTGGGTACAGTAGGGATGATCGGTACTGTAGGACGAGTGGTCGGCGGGGCGATGGTGCTATACGGTTCGGGCAGAGTGCACACTGATGTTGGGGCGGATATGCTGGAGTTGTCGCTTGCTAGTTGAATGTCATCCATTGCAACTACAAAGCCTGGAGCTGTGAAGCGAGCCTCAAACAGGAACTGTAAACAAGCGAAAATGGTTCAGGACATATATATATGTATGTACGAAAGTTTCTCGGAAAACTGGCAATACTTTGTGGTATGCGGGTGCACAAACGTGAAGTTCTTCATATTGCCAGTCGCGTCTGTCGCTTGGGGTGGACCATATTAGGTACTTTGTGCCGTTGCCGAGCTCCACAAAGAGAGTCAGCGAAACAACTCCGTAGCCGTAGGCTCGATAGTAAAAGGTGAGGATGCTGTTGACGGACGTAGGGAAGAATTGTGTGTCAAGGACGGCCGGCTCCTGTGGGTAGGCGAGAGCGCTGCTGTCGACGAAGACGAAACCTTCTCCGTTGACGGTTCCGTTGAGAGCGTACGGTCCCGTTCCGACCAAGCCACGACCGAGATCCCATCGGTTAGGCCAGGACTGGTCAATCAAATCCCAAGCACAGAGATCTTCCTCAAAGTCACAGGAGATTGTCCCAGCCGAAGTATCGCAAGTCACATCCGCATTTCTGTAGGTGACAATTTCATCCAACCCTGCAGGGGAAAACCCTTCGCCCGTTGTAAGGCGGAACACAAGTTCCGCCGTTCCGTTGGACAGGAGGCAGAAGGTAACGCGATGCTGTTGCCACCGCTTTTCCGCGGCAGGGTCCAGCAGTTGGGAGAGAATGAACTGTGTCTGAGTCGCGCCGAAGGAAGGTATCCGTTGGCTGATTCTTAAGCTGGACGAACCCGCACCCGCGTAGTACCAGAACTCGACAGTCACCGACAGCTGCGACCCCGGCTCAGATAGGCTGTTAAATGAAGCAGTTCGCAGTTCGGAATAATTGTTGGGTGCGTCCGAATCGGAGCTGTTAACCGATACAAACCCGCGACCTGTTGAACAAGACTAATTAGAATAAACTGTTAAATTCAACCAGATGTATTGCCAAGCACGAACCAGTTTGGGGTGAAAGGCCGTCCGCTGCGATGCCGTTCTGCCAGCTCCACTGTGGCTGCCGTTGAGGGTTGACACTCCACAGGCCGCAGATACCCAAATCGAAACTGCACGTTGCTTGAGGAATGATTCTACGCAGAGTTGTCGGAGATGTCGAATCAGGTATAGGGGTTGTTACAACATGACCTGTCGAAGGGGAAAAGGGATGTACTGAATCAGGAATAGCAGCAAGAGAGGGGTAGGCGACAATTTACTAGTACCATCTTCTCCGTGAAGAATGATGTCATCAATGGCGGTCCAACTGTCGCGGTTCGTCACTCGAGCCTGCAAAATAATCTGCCGGCGAGTCGCAGCACCGAACGAAATGGAAACGGTTGCAAGCTTCCACGAATCTCCGGTTGTGAAACCAGTCGACCAGACAGCGGCAGTTGGAACTGAGTTTGAAGTGAGGGCGAAGACATCGATGCCGTTGGAGCCACGTCCACTAGTTCGGTAGTAAAACTATCAAGAGATCGACGATAAAATGCTCTGCTAAAGCACCCTTCCTAAACGGGAGGTACTAACTTGGATGACAACAATTGGGCCATTGGTTGAATCAATCAACGGACTGAGAAGTCGGGCCAAGAATCCACTTGATGGTAAAGGTTTCACCAAAGCAAAGTTGCTGGTTCCCGCAGACGGCAGACCAACAGACGCTGCGTTGCCAAGAGTCCAAAGAAGTTCACTGCTCGTCGTAGCTGGGAAGTTTCTCCAGTCGCAAAGGTTTGAGGCCTCGAAGTCACATGATGTTCGACCGTTCCACTCGGCTGCAAAGAAAGACCAGTTTGACACATGACTTACTACTGTACTGCAAGTTGTTAAAAAATGAGCACGTTTACCAATAGGAATGGGAGCAACCGTGCTGGGTGGTTGCGTGGTGGGAACCGGTGGTCGTGTAGCAATTGTCACTGGTGCTGGTGATGTTACTGGAGCAATGGTAGAAAACGGCTCTGGTAGAACGCACTCCGCAGTCGATAGGATGGCGAATCCTTCATCCTCACTGCTCAGTGTGATCTCATCAAGACCGATCACGAAGCCCGATTGCAGGAACCGTGCTTCGAACACAAGCTAGAACACCATGTTTTCTGTTTTATTGTCTGTTTCATTTTCTTCTTTTTCTCAATTTTGTTACATGATAAGGCTTTTTTTTCCTTACCTTATGACGCAGTGGAGAGCAGATTTGCACCTCCACATACTGCCAGTCTCGACGATTGCTTGGACTATACCAAACCAAATATCGCGTTCCGTTAATGTCCAGAAACAAACTCAACGAGATGACCCCGAAGCCGAATGTTCGATGGTAGAAGGAGAGCGAGCTGTTGACCGGCTCCTTGTAGTGGGTGTCAATCTCGGCTGGTAAATTGGGGTAGGGTAGGAGACTGCTGTCGACGTAGACGAAACCTTCACCGTTTATTGTGCCGTTTAGAGCGTAACCTCCTGTTCCAACCAAGCCGCGACCGAGCTTCCAACGATTCGGTCCATCAGCCAAGTCCCATCCGCAGAGATGGTCGTTCTCGAAATCGCAGCTGACGGTATCCGTGTCGCCGGCAATTGGTACACCTTCTCCGGTGCAGACATCTGAATGCAATGAAATTACATAGTTGCACTAATAGATCATAGAACCGCAAACTTGTGCATTTGCGAGATTATGACTTTCAAAAGTAAACTTTAGAGAATTAGAAGAACAGAGGAATAAAAAAACTCCCAATTTATAAAGCTTAAAACACTTGCACTATTGATAGGCAATAAGCAATAGCCAAATTGGTGACATTTTATTGATCAGATTAGATGAGTAGGTTGTTCTTAGATAAATTAAATTCAAAAATAATAAAATATAAATATATAACAAAATTATATTAAGTACATATTATATAATACAATAATGAACACAAGATCACGTACCATTTGGCTTGGTTGTCACGACATCATCAAGAGCTAGGTTGACTCGATCCAATGACAGTGTGCTCGCATCAGATTTAAACTGGAAGTTCAAGGCAAATGGTGACTCCTCCGTGTCTTTCGAATGGCAAAAGTCCACCGTATACTGCTTCCACCCGTTGGTATAGCCCGTCTCCGCAGTGTAGGAGGCCATGGGGATATTTGACGGTTCCGCAGTCGAAAGAACCGAAACGCTGAACTTTCCCGAAACGTCCATCAAATTGCCTGGAGCATCGGCAACGTTCGCCCAGAAACTGACACGGACGTTGGAGTTGTTCTGAATTCGGCCGGACTTGACGGTGGCGGTGGTGTTCATTCCGATTTTATACAAATAACCACGCCCTAAAAGGCCATTTCTGTAAAGAGATTGCTCTTGAAAAGGCATTAAACCCCGGAAACGTACCGCTTTGAGGGCCTTGGGATGACAGAGCTTCATCGACAATTGTTTCTGGATAAGCGGCCCATCCGTTTGCCATCGACCATCCCAAACATGGACCCAGGTCGAAGTGACAGGTTGCGGCCTCCTCGATCGGCTGCAAAACGGGTCGCGTTGGTAGCACCGGGATTTGAGTTGTTCCCACAGTTGCACCTGAAAGAATTTTGACATTTGCAATCTGCGTTCCTTTTTGAGAGGAACACGTCAGAACTAACCGTTTTCTCCTGCAAGAACGACATTGTCAACAGCAATCACTGCGTTCCTGGCTGTAAATCTGGCCACGATGAGTAGACGATAGCTAACTGTAGGAACCACGAACGCTGTGATGACCGTTGTCCATGGTTGCTGACTGCCCAATGAATCAACGAACCAGACCGGGGTCTCGCTGACGTCGTTGCCGGTCACCAGGAACACGGACAGACTTCGTGCTGCTCGACCGAACGATGCGTAGTTGAGCTGGAAAGGACACCAGATGTCAAATAGGTACACACTGAGCTTCAGTTATACGCCCAGACTCACCTGTAATTCCTGTTGTGTTCCTGTTGATCCGGTGATTGTTCGTGAAAGTGCACGAGCGACCGTTCCTTCACTGGCACGTGCGAACAATGCACTCGATTCACCCAAACTGCCTAGCGTGGGCACTCCCACTTGAAATTGGCTAGCACCAACTAAGACAGCCCATCCACAGGCGCCGTTGTTGAAGTTACAAGAAATCGATTCGGTATTACCGGCATCCGGTGGAACTGTTAAAAAAGAACAGTTAAGAACATGCGATTGCACATCAACTCAGTTTTGTTTAATATACTTAACAAGAATAGCAACTATTTTTGGGCAATTCTATTCCTTTGTTCTTTTCTATTCTGTCCTGGTTTTGTTCTGCTGTGAAATGGTTTTGTTCGGCAGCTGATTGGGCATGCGAACGATTGAGTTTCAGTTGTTTGGGACAGAAATTAGTTTGTATTTATAAGACGATGAGAGGATGAACTAGCATAAATCGGAGGTCAATATTACGTTTGTGATAAGCCGGCTTTCTTTCCCCAAACATGACGGTATGGTACCTGTAAAAGCTGGGGGACCCTGAGTGGTTCCTGGCAACGTTGCTGGCAACGTAACTGGCGGGAGGGTGGCAGTGGTCACAATGGGCGCTTGCGTCGTCGTAGCGACCCAGCCGGTGGAACCACAGCTTCCGGGAATGGGAACAACCAGAGTGTTGGACATTTCATTGACGAGTAGCACATCGTCAAGAGCAACGAGGAATCCGGGCGTAAAAAACTTTGCCTCAAAAACAATCTGCAGACCAGTAAAATATTTACCAACTATTCGCTTTGGTGAAATCCGTTCCTTTAAGAGTTTACCTGGAAATCTGCTTCCACACAGACGTCCACGATAGCCGATTCCCATGCTTGATTATTCAAGAGATTGTCCTCAAAGATATGTAGAATTCTCCCGCCGCTTTCAACGCTGACGATAAGAGCGTCAATCCCAGACCCGAAGATGCGGTAGTTGAAGTGGAGTTCGGTTTGAACACCGCCGGGTCGGTTGATGAGCGGACCGACCAATCGTGCGGATCGTCGTCCGGGGCTCATATTGCTGCTGTTCGCGTAAAGGAACGGTGAAGTAGAACCGACTCCATAGGGGCCGGAACCGACGAAGGAACCATCGCTGCGAGACCACTGGAAGCCGCGAGGGTCGCTGATCCAACCGCATTGCTGGAAATCCTCTTCGTTAAAGTTGCAGGTTGAGGAAGTTGCGGATGATGTGGGAACGGGAAGGGTCGTGGCTGCCTGAGTTGTCGGAACGGTGGGAGGAACAGTGGTCGGAATGGTGGCCGGCGGGAAGGTTGTTGCCGGTACGGTCGTGGGGGGCTGTGTTGACGCTACGGTTGTTGGTACTGTTGGTGGTATCGTCGTGATTCCTATTGAGAAGTCATAACATTTTATCTCATCGTGCTGACTACGCCTGTGGAAACTAAATGGCCATATGCACGTTTTATAATTCACAAGGTCTCTCATCTACGCTATCGAAGACTTGCTCGGCGGAATAATTTTACGTACGCACGAGCAGCAGACAAGACCCAAACGGATGCTTTTCTTTGCCATTTAAAAAGCAAGCAGCATTTCGTACCTTCGCCTTCCAAACTGGGAAGGGCAATAGCCCCGTACGCGCTTGCGCTCGCAACTTTGAATTGAATCTTAATCTACAAAACCAAGACATAATCCCCATATTGCGTCGTCCACACGTAAAAGGCGTACGATGTACAACTAACTGTACGCAAAGTCTTACGCGGATTGGTCCGTGTTCGGGTGTGATTTCGATTTCCGAACATTTCCACCTTAATAAATATCGATCGCTGAGCATTTGTATTTCAGCGTTTGGATTATTGGCAGGAACGATTGTCATGTTGACGCCGACGGTAGAAGAGAATCTCGTCTGCAGCAGGCAAAAGGAGAAGGCGGTAGGAGCAGCGACCGTGAAGGTCTCGCTCTCGATCACCGCCCACGACTCGATGGCCGACGAGATGTACGCGTATGAGGTGGCATCTACAAACAATACCCGAGAAATTGAAAATTGTTCACAACGTTAGAGTGGAATTAAAGTGACAGTACGTACCTAGTGGAGGTCGAGCAGCGCTAATAACTCCTGTCCGCCAGACATCCCCAGATGCTGTGTGAGTCCATCCGCAGAAACTCTCCTCAGGTGTGAATCCACAAGTTACCTTGGCTTCTAACGATCCAAATAATGCTGCAGTTGGAAAAAAACACAGGAATTGAACAGCAATTGTTACCGTTGAAAGTGGCCATTAGATCAGCACAGCACATCTTGAACTATAAACAAAAAATCTCACAAAGATCTTACCTAATAAAGCGACACAGGCTCCAAATAGAACTGGGCCGTGCCACGCCATTTCGCCCAAATTAATTTGCCCAAGAGTTGAGCCTACCAGTACGTCGTTAAACAAAATATTAGTCTTCTTCCGAAACGCCCTGCTGCAGAAACAAACAAAAAGAGAAAGAATTTTTGTGGTCGTTCCGAAAATGCGTTAATAATGAGAAGAAAGTAGAAAGTCGGTAGGCGTCTCGACGAAATACGCGGCACAAAGCGCGCTCCCTTAATTGGTCCAGTAATCCATTTCGCAGGCATTCCACCTGACATCTTTTGTACACAATTTACGCAATCTTCGATTAGAACGGTAGTTTTAATTGATAGGGCAATTTATCGGCGCGTTTCTGATTTCGGGCTTTTGTATTTTTGTTGCTCGCGTAGCTCGGACACTTGCAAGACCGATAAGCGGCGATAAAATGGCGGACAATGCTTGACGAGCAGAGGGCTTAAGCAGCCATCTCTCACGTTCCGGAACTGCTGCGCGCATAGCAGATTTTAAGAATGTCATTCTTGACAATTCCCGCGGTCAAGGTTCGCGGTGACAGTGGGGTGCAGTTAAAGGGTAATAGTTATGACATGTTGTCCGCATTTTGTGGTCTAGCTCACACGCAATTCACCTGATAGCCACCACCCCTACGTACGTTCACCGAGTTATGATTCACATGATTAACGTCAGGGACATTTCTGCCGCACATAATTAGCTATATTGAGTGACTATTACCACCAGGAAGAACAGCGCCACGGCTAATACACAGAACATTTCGGCCATGATAAATCCTGTGCTTCATACCTTTTACAGCAAGTATACTGTATAGGCAGTTTTTAAGCGCTACTAAAACAAGTATCCCGTATTCCATCCGTCTGACGTCAATACCCCCCCCCCCGGCAGTCGAATCCTGTAAACCATCATAACAATGCCAGTGCAAATGTTTTATTGGATTACAATGCCATTTTATGTTCAAAATTCAAAATCAGAATTATAGCTCGCAATAGAAAACGAATTACGAATTCAAGTTATAAACAATGACACAAAGGAATGCAATTTTATCAGGCAACTGAAACTGCAACTGTGCATTGTAAGAGGGTAGAAACCCAAAGAGCAATCCATGATGTTTCTTGGTTATCTATTGGCTCGCCTTGAATGTCGCACTCATTGTGGAGTACCATTGTGGCTTGTCATCTCGTCCTTGGACGAGCTGCGGCTCTGTGCCAGCCTGAGGCACCGTAAACTGAAGGGTAACGTCGGCAATGTCGTCGTGACCACCCTCGAACAATCCATCATCAAAATCGATAGCCTTAACATTGACTGTCACCACCGAGCCGACTTCAATTGGTCCGCCTAGCACCGCTGGTGAAACTGGGTGGAAGGAGATATGGTCAACGTCCAGGAGATGATCGGGAAAGTTTTGAGTGATGCTTCGGTCTCTATTAAGACAAAAAATGGCATTCCATTTATTCAACAAAACTATCGATTCTATGCAGAGTAGGGCTGATACGTACATTCCGTTGGATGTCCAGCGATACTCGATGGTGAATCGGAGATCACAGGTATGCCCAATCAATGCAAAGTCGCAATCCAGGGGATTTGCATGGTATCTGTATTCGCCCAACTGCACACTTATCGAACCGACCGAACCGGATGCTCCGGCTGTGGGGCTTTGAGTCGTGGTAATGGCCGGAGGAGCGGTAGGCGGAGGCACCGTCGTGGGACCTTGAGTCGTCTGAATAACGTGGGGACCAATCAATGTGGGACACTGATCAGCACTGTTTACCAGACGTTGTTTAATGTTATCCAACGCAATCCCACTTCCTCCGGTCGGATGAGGAGGAATCACAATGTTGAAGGGGTTCGTGATGACTTCCACAATTAACTACGAATTACTCCAAATATATTTATACAAATATATGCAATTTTGTGAACCAAAAGATTTGAACTTACAGTCCAGTTTCCTGCGCCGTCAATCAAAACTTGCCCGACCTTCCAAGCACCTCCGTCCGTCTCTTCTTCATTGCTCCAGACTTTCTTACTGTAGAACTGATTTTTCTCATTGAGCCAGTAATGCCAGATGGTGAGGAAACCGATTTGAGCATTGGTGGCTAGGAAGTCAAAGGTTAAGCAGTTGAGCTGTCCTCCTGGTATATTGGGACCAGTGTGTTTGAGGTAGGACACGGAGAAGTCGGGCGTGGTCGCCGTAATTGGGACGAAGTTGACAATGCCGTGGCCAGTGTCCTTTCCGAGCACTCCGATTTCGGAGACCTCTCGCCAGTTCAGTGGAGGATCTGACACTACCTGAATGTTAATAGTGACCAATAATTCAAGTAACAATTCGAATGCCACGGAGTAGCAAAGCTTAATTTATTACTATATTTACCACTGACCTCGTGATCGTTCGCCCAGTTACATGGGCCATTTTCGAAGTCGCAGTCTAAAAAGGGAACAAATGTTTTCCAGCAAAGTTGACAGGACACATGACTTAGAACATCTTACCGACTGTTTGGGAGGCGTACTGTGACACAAGGCAACTCAGCACAATTGCTGCTATCCATATATACAAGGCCATTGTGCCTTAGGCGTTTTAGAAAAGCCGAAAAAAGGAATCGGTTTTTGTTTATAGTTGATCAGACGGCGAATGTTTAACGGGTAAATTAAGGCATTGATATTGTCGAGCCTCCAGGAAATGACAGGTGGAGCAGTTGTATTAACTAATCACTCGTTAATCGGTTGATGCGGAGTGGTACGCTATGTAAGATTGCGAACCCTGTATCATTAAACGGAAATTGCCAAACAATTGACCCCATATCAAAAGGTAATTGGAAGGTGCAGTTCAAACCACTCTGACAAAGACATTCTTCAAGTGGTCACGATTCAAGGGTATCACTTTCTAACCCAACATTGTCTCCATTATCACGGAGAGATTGTAATGTTCGACAGAATGAAGATCCAAATATATTCACATAGCTATTGCGCATACAACTCAAGATTCTAACTAGTCAAGCAGCAACATGAAGGTCAGCGTGGCTTGTTTACTGTCTGGCAGTAAAGGTCGCCGTCATGGTCGAGTACCAGCCGTCCTTATAGTCTCGTCCGGAGACTTTCTCGGCCGGCGTTCCCGCTTGTGGCACTGTGAATTTCAGGCTCAGGCTCGCAATTAACTCATGACTATCTCCGAACCAAGAATTAGGGTCGAAATCGTGAGCGACAACGTTAACCGTTACGACAGATCCTACAGGGATGGGACCAGCCAAGATGGCAGGTGGAATTCGCTGGAAGGTGATGGCGTCCGTGTTGGGAATGTGGTCGTGAAGGTTCTGCTGCAGTCTTCTGGCACTGTATACAAATCCACAGCGTAATCGATTTATTATGACATTAACTCATTCTGTCATTGTATTCTTCTAAAGAGGAATAATTCTGAGGATTCTTTTTTTGATATTCTCTACGTACGTGCCGTTTGAAGACCAGAGAAACTCGAAGGAAAATTGTAGATCGCAAGTGTCTTGAGGCGAAAAAAACCAAAAGTCACAAGCTTCGGGATTGGGCGTGTAGATGAATTCGCCTAGTTGGACACTAATCGAGCCGACTGAACCAGTTATTGCAGCAGGAGTGCTCACGCTTTGCGTGCTAGCAACTATTGTTGGGACGGTAGGTGGTGGCATTGTTGTTGCTGCTTGGGTAGTCTCAACAACGACGTGGGGACCAATCAAAGTGGGACACTCATCAGCACTGCCAACAGGACGTTGTTTAATGTTATCCAACGCAATTCCACTTCCTCCGGTCGGATGAGGAGGAATCACAATGTTGAAGGGGTTCGTGATGACTTCCGCAATTAACTAAAAATAACTCCAACTAAAAATTTATTCAATTTCGCGAATCAAAAGATTTGAACTTACAGTCCAGTTGCCTGCGCCGTCAATCAAAACTTGCCCGACCTTCCAAGCACCTCCGTCCGTCTCTTCTTCAT
>LRSR01014406.1:0-14615 GCA_001579985.1 Hypsibius dujardini | reverse complement strand
GGCAAGGAGACATACATACAGAAGGACAGACAGACAGAAAGACAGGCAGATAAAGAACACCTTTTCCCCAGATCCAATGTTGGCCGTGATTCCCTTCAAAACCAAGCCTAAATCCGGTCGATAACGAGTCTGGTAATTCTCGAATTTGATTTGGCCTCGTTCCGGCCAGTTCTTCTCTGGACGGCGGTTCGGATTGATCCAATCAGCTTCCTGCTCAACCTCGGTATATTCCTTGATTCGCTCGACAGACACGAGGTTGGACTCAAGCTCGCTTGTCTGTCGAACCATCCAGTTGAGTGTCGTCGTGATTGACATTGCGTAACTGATTGACAAACCAATGTCTTTCGGATGCATGTCCCATCCTTTCTCCCGACCGATCACGGCGAAAAGGGCAGCAAAAAAAGTGATGCAATTCCCGACCGTCTCAAGGCGAACCGACAGCCATCTATTACCATAAACAATTGTGAACGTTTTATATTTTGGTATTTAGTTGAACCTGTCTGCCCGCCCACCTGCCTGCCTGCCTTTACGTACTGCTGTCTGTCTGTTTCTTTCTTTGACTGTTTCTTTGTCTTACAAGGGAACAATCACCAGTGCAAATCTCTGATCGTGACCAAACTTTTTTCTTGAATACCATGTCCCCTAACAGGATTTAAAAAAATATGACTCGCGGCAAAGAGTTCCCCGTTCAACGGGGAGAAATTCGGGAAGATCTCAATTGGCGCACGTACATTGCAATAGTCCTGAGCGCTTGATTGAATGATTGAATAAGCGCTTGATTGACGGCACGTAACGGCACGTACAAAAACATGTGCTGCGCTGTGCGTGTGTGCTGTGCTGGTTGTATACTCAAGTACAATACAGTTCAGTACTACTGCAGTATTTTTCGGACAAGTTTTTTAACAAACTTGGACAAAAAACAAAACAATTTTTAAAGTAGCTAAAGCCAGATTTTATTATAAGAAATATAGATGCTCTTTTTGGGAACAATTAGGCAAAACACGCATATTTTTATTTCTTATATTAAAATCTGGCCTTAGCTACTTCAAAAATTGTTGTTGTTTGTCCAATTTTGTTAAACAAAATTGTCAAAAAAATACTTTATTACTACTGAACTGCTTTGTACTTGAGTACGCAACCAGCATAGCACACACGCACAGCACATGTTTTTGTACGTGTCGTTACGTGCCGTCAATCAAGCGCTTATTCAATCATTCAATCAAGCGCTCGACTATTGCAATGTACTTGCGCCAATTGAGATCTTCCCGAATTTCTCCCCGTTGAACGGGGAACTCTTTGCCGCGAGTCATATTTTTTAAAATCATTTTAGGGGACATTGTATTCAAAAAAAAAAGTTTGGTCACGATCGGAAATTTGCACTGGTGATCGTTCCCTTGTTAGTGAAAGTATGTCTGTCCTTTTCTCTGTCTATCTACCTGTCTGCCTGTATTATTATGTCTGTCTTTCAGTTGTTTTTTATGTCTGTAGGTTTGCAAACAGAAAATAATTTTTTTTACCGTTGAGAAACGATGTTCGGATAGTAAGAGGCGTTGTTATTGTCCACTCGCAGTTCGTTTTCGCGAATAAACCGATCAGTTTGTCGGGTGGCCACAATGACGCTGGTACCGGTAACAGATTCTTGAAATGGGAATAAATGGGCGAACGAGAGACCGATTCGAGGCGTTTCAGTTGGCGGCTTGTGACTATGAAGAAACGTTGGATAACGTAATACAGTATACCGAGGGGCGGGATGACTACCCCGAAGATTGGGGTGCTCATGCAAATCTGCGAAGTAACATAACGTTAGGGAATACTCGCCTCTAGTAGTTTTACTCTGTCTGTCAGTTTATTGCACATCTGACTCAGTGTTTGCCGTCTATATGTCTGTATGCATGTCTGCAATTATGTCTGTCTGTACGCTTGTATGTCTGTCTGGCTGTCTGTTTGTTTTTCTGTCTCTCTATCTGTTTGTCTGCCTATCTGTTCTATTTGTCTGTATCTCTTTAGTCTCATTTTTCTATCTGCTTGTTTGCTTTTACATACAACAACTATGACTGATAGAACCATGAACAAACAGTTCAAAAACATCCGGATACACTCGGGGAGACCAGCATCCACCTAACGTCAGATGAAACGTTGAAATAGATGGGGTTTAGCGATTGAGTCGGCGATTGTTTTTTTTCGTAATTTTCATACGGTATCGACATCTTTGCTGAATCGATTGACAATACGGCCGAGCGGGGTTGTGTCGAAAAAGGCCATGGGCGCCCGGAGGATGCGGGCCAGCATATTTTGGTGGAGATTTCTGCTGGCTCGAATTTGTCCGTATGCCATTAATAATGCTGAGAAGAAGACAAACAACCCTAAACGAAAAGATTGATTATCTAGAAACAGTTAAATGCAAATAAATAAAAAGAATTAGCCGTATGTGTAGGAGAATAAAATGATTCGTGATTAATGGATGAGGATACCTTGAATTGCACCCAATCCTCCGTAAATACCCAGCCGGTAATCGCGCCATTCGGTGCTGTTACGGCGGACTGGATACTTATGGTCCTCCACCCAGTGGCCCAACCAAATATTGGCGCTAATACTGACGCCGTTACTAATAAAATAGAACAGCAAGATGGCCAGTGCAGCGGGAAAAGATATGTGATGCAGAAATATCCTGTAAACCTGCAGAAATAAAGGTGATCACACAAAGGCCTACACCTACAAACAGTTCAACAACTTGTCTATGGATAGATTACACCAAATTCATGTATCCGAAAATAACCAGACACTTTTGTCCCGTTTGAGACTTATAATGTCTGTCTGTCTGTCTCTGTCTGTCTGCTCTGTCTGTCTCTGTCTGTCTCTCTGTCTCTCTGTCTCTCTGCCTGTCTGTCTGTCGGAGTGACTATCTGTCTGTCTGTCTGCAAGAGTTTTGCCTGCCTGCCTGTCTTCGATGGCACTTACGTCCCACTTGACACCTCCAATTTCTGACTTCTCTAATCCGACCAGATTACCCGACCTGTCTCCCTTGATTCCACCTATCTTCTCGTTCCCCAGCGTCTTCCGCGACGAAAACAACTTAGAATCTTGCCGAGATACTCGCTTCACTTTCCGGAGTGATGTCTGCGACCCCAAGCTGTGAATCGAAGCCGAACGCTCGGTTCTGCCGTTCCGTACGGCTTCAATATCTCCGAGAATTTCATCCTTGATAGCGGCAGCTTCCGGGTCTTCCATCTCTAGGACGTCCGATTCCTCAGTCAGATAGACATGAAGGAAATCGGCAAAGGCACCCTGGTTTTGGATGAGCTCCTGATAGGAACCGGTCTCGGACACGGTGTTGTTGGCGAGGACGATGATCTTGTCTGTTTGAGGCAAGAAACCGATGCCATGGGTAACGAGGATCCTGGATTTGTTTTTCAGAAGACCGTTTGGTCCGATGACTTGATCGAAAAGATGTTTCCCGCTACAAAGTACGCAGACAGTACGTGTTTGTTTTTCTGAATGCCAACCTGCCTGCCTAATTGTCTGTTTATCTTTCTCTTTTTCTTTCTTTTCTATTTTTCTGTTTGTCTGTCTGTCTGTCTGTCTATCTGTGTGTCTATCTGTTTGTCCGTCTGTTTGTCCTTTGTTTGTATGTTTGTCTGATTGTCTCTCTGCCTGTCTAACACTGTTGACTTACACATGCGCATCAACGGCACTAAGAGGATCATCCAAGAAGTAGACATCTGAATTACTATATACAGCGCGAGCCAAACTGACGCGCTGCTTCTGACCACCGCTTAGATTAATTCCCTTCTCGCCGATTTCTGTCTCATCGCCAGCCGGCAATATTTCCAGATCGGTTCTTAACGCACAAGCGTCGATTACCTGTTGATAACGTCGTTCGTCCAACGGATTACCGAAGAGGATGTTCTCCTTCAAAGTCAGATTCTGAATCCAGGCTTGCTGACTAACGTAAGCGATGCTTCCCTAGAGCCAAGAAATAACAGAGCTCTCCTTTACCAGCGTCGATATGTGAGACGGTTTCGCACCTTTTGGCTGACATTTCCAGAACGTCTTTCCATCAATCCCAGCATTGCAGCAACTAAAGACGATTTTCCCGATCCGACCTGTCCTACTACCGCCATCAACTGACCTTCCTTTACGTCGATGTTGATGTCTTTCAGACATAGTGGCTCATCCTTTCCCCAAGCGAAATTCCCATTGACAATAGAGACGGCCGATGTCACGGCTCTATCGGATGATGGATGCACACTGACGTTGTCCGGATCGAGCTCTTCGTTTCGGAGAAATTTTGTCAGACGGTTTACAGACACGTTAGCCTGGAATAAATGCAACCAACCTTTAAGGGGCAGACAGACAAACAGACAAACAGAAAGAAAACATACAGTCACATCCATGCATGTAACAGACAGAAAAATAGTACACCAAGAAAAGAAGCGTATACATACCTGGACGGCGGATGTTATGACCATGGGTAGCATTGCAAGTGGTAAGCGGAGTATATTGAAGAGCGACAGGCTGACAAACGCCTTTTCAGCGTCCAAAATATTCCTCTCATCCACCAAAACGTACGTAGCGAAACTTGCGATAGAGACCAAGAATGGTGAGAGAATCCAGATGACAGCTGAAATGGCCGTTAGATAGGCAGCCCGTTCCAAGGTCACTAACTGCAGCCATGCACAAATTCTCAAAGTAAGGCAAACTATATAGATAAGACAGGTACTAACGTTGCTTACTACCGTCGTACATTACCTCACGTTCTCGAATTCCAGTCACCTGGTCTTGGAACGATTCCTCCCAAGCATAGAGTTTCAGGACTTTCATGCCGTTTAAAATCTCTGTCATCAGTTTAATACGACCATCTTTTTCTTTCATTTGTACTATCTTAAAACAGAAAAGGTAGGAACAATAAAAAGGCACAGTGATATGCTTGCAAATACTTAACTGAATACCTGACATACCTGTCTGTCTGTCTGTCTGCTTGTCTGTCTGATTGCATGTCTGCCTGTTTGTTTGTCTGCCTGTCGGTTTGTCTGCCTATTTCTCTGTCTGTTTCTGCGTTTGTGTTGAACTGAATTGAACTGCATGCGACTGAACAATATTCTCGTATACCTGCATTGAGCGGATTCGATTGCCAATGATTGCGTTAATCGGCACCATAAGAAGCATTATTCCCAATCCGGCCAACACCGACGGACCCAATGCCTGCCACAAGAAGTAGAGCGCCAAAGCCATCTGAAATGGTCCCGACCATAGCAGATGGATGTAAGTCATCAAGTCCGTGAGACGTTGAGAGTCCACCGACATCAGATTGACAATCTCTCCAACTGTACTGGTTCTTTTAGCGGCACTTGTGATTCGAAGAGCCTAATGAAAGTGACAGCTTGGAAAAGATAGAAAACATGCAGTCGAACATTCAAAGTCATACCTTTCGGTAGACGGACGCGATCACCGCGGACTACGAAAGCAGGAAATCCAATAAATTTTTCATCCACTGGTCTGTCGGTGCGTCTGGTTGACTGGCTGTCTGCCTGCGCCTCTCCCTCTCTCCACCCTTCTACTGCCTGCTTTTCTTCTGCTTGCCTGTTTGTCTGTCTGTCTGTCTGGCTGTTTGTCCGTTTGTCTGTTTGTCTGTCTACCTGTCTATCTGCCTCCCTATCTGCCTCTCTGTCTGTCTTCACCTGTCTGTGTATCTGCCTATTTGCCTGATTGACTGTCTGCCTGTCTGTCTCTTCACCTGCCTGCCTATCAAACTGGATCAAATTTTTTTTTCAGATTAGCTTCTTGACTTACTCGGACATGCATGCCGGTACACAAGACCCGATGATAATGCTGTGACAAAAGGCAGCTCTGTGCGCAAGAAATACTGAGCAGCAGACTGGCGTACAGGTAGCCCTTCCATGCTTCGACGCTTGTGTCAGATACAAATCCAATGAGCAATCTGGAAAGTTCTGTTCTAAAATTTATCTTACAATTTACAAACTAACTTGCTTACTTAAGCAGCTGGGGTGCGACAAATATCAACAAGTCGCTAATCAGCTTGAGGATACCGCTCAACAGCAGTGGTTTCCAAAATGTTTTCAGTAGCGCAAAAGTTAAAGATGGCTCGTATGCCTTCCGTCGGTTTAGAGAATCTTTCGTAGGCGAATGAACCGCTGCAGATCTTAAGAAAAATTAAATGGGTAAAACGCCGGAATAAATACGATCGGACAGGATATAACAGAAGATAAAACTGAAACTAACAATGCTGTGCTTGCAGACATCCAAAAAGCCAGGCTTCCAGACAGACAGAGAAAGAGAAAGACAGGCAGACCGATAGACAGACCGTCAGCCAGCTAGATCGACAGACATACAGACAGGCAAGGAGACAGTAGGCAACTATACATACGGACTAATAGGGACGTAAACAGATAGATCTGCATGCATGTAGACATTAATAGAAGCAAGTTTGCCAATCGGTTAAAAAACTGAATACATGCATGCAATACCGTCGCAATGCGTCCATTTCCTGTCTCCAATATTTCTCTAGTTTATCAACCGATACTTTTGTCTTGTCTTCGGGGTTAACATCCCATAAATCTGACTGGACCAGAGGTCGACGATATCCAAGGATTGCCATTCTAGTGGATAAACACTAATATATACTTTACGTGGTGGCAAAATATCATAAATGCACACACTAAAACGACTTCTGTTGAGACTTCCCATTCTAACTAGGTGTCGATAACTCACGAGGTGAACCACCAGAAGGTTAATCGGTTCGGGAAAGAAGAATACTGCTCTGGACAGGTCTTCTAAAATAATGATACACACCAGCGCATATTAGTTCGTTGACTTTTCCCCGTGTCTGTCTGTCAGTCTGTCTGTCTGTCTGTCTGTCTGTCTGTCTGTCTGTTTGTCTGTTTATGTGTCTGTTTGTCTGTCTCTGTCTGTTTTTGTCTCCTTCTCTGCCTGTTTTCCTGTCTATTCTTCTGACTATCTGTCTTTCGGTGATGGATCTTACCAAGTCTCCGAGATCTCGTTCGGGGAAATAATCAGCCCAGCATGAGAGGATAAACTGGCTGCATGTCAGCGGGAAAGACACAGTAAGGAGTCCAAATCGAAACGAGTCGCTGATCCCCTGTAAACAATCGAAATTCAGGCATGAAAACTCCTAACCGGGAGACATTAAGGTCGAAGCAGCAATAAACTTACATCATTTCTAGCCGCTTCAATTTTACTGCCAAACGTGGCAATACTTCCGAGGGCGACCAACAGCCAGAAGAAGAACAGAACGGCGGAGGATGGTTCGGCATTTCGCCGGTCCAAGTAAACGTACACAGCCGACAGAAGCTGTAAAAGAAAACGAAAAGAAGAGCAAAGCTTTTCAACTTTTCTATTTACATTTGAAATACAGTCCAATAATATTCAATACTCTTCGTATGAATTACATCATTTACTTTTTATCCTTCATAATGAAAATCGAGCAAAAAAAAACAAATGTGTAGTATTGGGAAGTTATTATTTTATTAACATTACATTTAATAAAAAAAAAATGGAACCACGGCAATACTGAAGAAACGAAAAAATCGAACGCCTTTAATTATCCGTTTAATATATTTGTTCCATCAACAAAAGGAAACTTATCGTCTAAAAATGTCAGTTGCCAGACAGACAGAATGTCAGACAGACAGACAGACAGACAGACAGACAGACAGACAGACAAGCAGACAAGCAGGCAGACAGGCAGGCAGGCAGGCAGGCAGGCAGGCAGGCAGGCAGACAGGCAGACAGGCAGACAGGCAGACAGGCAGACAGGCAGACAGGCAAATGTCACTGTCAATGAGAAGCAACACTTTGCCTACAAACGTTGCTGCCTTTAGCAGCGGCGCAATAACATCCACATCCGGTAAGGTATCCCGGCCGAGTTTATTCCACTGATAGGCAACATAAGACATTTCAGCCACAGCGAGAGTCGTCAGGATGAGAGAAAAAGTCTGCAAGAGAAAATAGGCAGGTTTATTTACACATGATATGGCCATCTGTCTCTTGATACAGCTCGTATTGGAAAGGAGGTAATAGATTATTGTGAGTGAACGAGTTGCTTAGTTCAAAATCAATCAGTCAGTCATTCTCTTCTCTTAGTCCTTCGGCTGGGCGTTAATCTGAACGTCGCGCGCGTAACTCTCTCATTGAAAACAAGAGCTCATCCATAACTCTGAATGTGACGCTGGTTAGAGCGAGCGCATGAGACGTTTATTTAAAAAAGGATGTTTCAGAATATGCACAGTATTGTATAAGTAAACCCTGTGAAGGAAGGAGTTAAAAAGATTTCTGAATGCCCATTTTATGTGGTACGAAAAGCAATGAATTTCATGACAATTCGATTGTCAGACTTTATGATTTTTGCAGTAATACTATTAGAGACTAATCTGCGTCCTGCTGACGTGCAGCGGCACATCGTATGAAATTAACAGACCCTCTTTTCAAAAATTTCCATTTCCGAAAATACCGGTTGGAGAGACAGAAAGACAGAGAGACAGAGAGACAAACAGACTGACAGACAGAGAGACAGAGAGAAAGAGCGAGAGACAGACAGACCGTAATGACCGGATCCTGCCAGTTGTTACGGTCTTCTTCCTACCATTTTGGCCACCGAAATCCAAGTCCAGCGCTGTAATTTAAACCGCCCTTGCAGCGATCGGTACAACTGATGCGGCAGCATTGACCAAAGAAAGAGACATGGCACCCAGATGAGAGCCGTCTGCTGGAAACACTCGGTCAAATCCGGCCTGTCCGTGTGCCATGTCACCGAACTGTCCCAAAATGGGTCGTCGCAGAAACCTGCCCGGAAGGGATGGTAAACAATCTCGTTGGTTGAATTTTCAGCCATTCCTTGGTCCGTTTTTTCAGCTTTCCTACAGCCGATCTTGCCAGAAGTTAGCGCGTGAAAGTGCGCTTTCAGAACTTCAGCGACATGTGCCTGTGACCTTGTCAATGTTTTCCAGGCAGACAAAAGCGCAAACGAAACACATCCACTGAACAATCAACGCAAGTTGGCTGGTTCACTGTTTCATCGTGTTTTCAAACAAAACACTTTTCCAAAAATCTGCTGCACGTTTCAAGCGCTTTTCATATTATGGGCTTACACATACCAGTCTGTGCCCTAGAATAGTGCAAATCATTACAGCGCTGAATATATATTTTTAAGCGAACTGTGTCGGGATTTAGTGTGTCGTTAAAATGCGAGATGATGTGAAGTCCACGGACATTAAAAACAAGTAGCGATAACATAACCGCTAGCTGTCCGTTTACCTATATGTCTGTCTGTCTGCCTTCCTTTTTGTACGTCTGTCCGTTCGTCTAATTGTCTGTTTTTCTGTCGGTCAGCCTGCCAATCTGTCTGACAGTATGCATCATCTGTCTGTCTTTCTGCCTGCCTGCCTGCTTTCCTGTTTGTGTATCTGTCTGCATGTCTGTCTGTGCGTCTGTCTGGGTATTCATGTGTCTGTCTGTGTCTCTTTGCCTGTCTCCGTTATTCTACCCACCTGCGACGAACAGTCAAATTAGGAACTAAATTTTATCTGTTAAAGGATTTCTGCACAAATCTGTACGCTAGGCTGCGATAGCAAATACAACATATAGCCACATCGTGAAGAGAGGATTCAAAATATATTTCCGTGGAATATATTCAGCACAGAAGATAAGTGTGTGCTGTAAGATGAAGAAAAAGGAGGGATTAACGGTGAATACAGATCCAACACGGTGTCAAAAACAAGAAACGTCAACACGATAAAAAAAGAGTATGAAGAAATAGTGTCTGTCAGTCTGACAGACACTCTACAGGGCTCGCTAAGGGATCAACACCGGACATTTTCAAATGATTATCACGATACAATGCCGGCATCTTTGGCCAGGCCGTAGAATATCGTGTTCTTATCCTGAAGAAGGGCGGATGGTGCGTCAAATTCCTTGATTTTTCCCTGATCGAGAACCATAATACTAAGAGGAAAAATAAAAAGGGTTAAGATTATAATATAAGATGGTATAAGAGGGTTTATTATCAATGCTATTAAAAATATTATATTATTGAAAAAGAATAGTAATTTATTAGAATATATAGAATATAAACTATTTCTAGAGGAAATAGTTTTATAAATTTCCTTTAATTGAGCATAAAAATCTGATTTTCCAGAAATATAAGAAGCATCTCGACAAATTCCAACAATTGAGCAGTAATTATAGAACAGTCTTGTGGCTTAAGAAGGAATTATATAAAACAACAAAATTCACGTGTTTCTCAATATACCGAATATTCTCCATGATGCTAGTTGAACAAATATAAGGTGTTAATTCTAGAAGATTTTTTATCGATTTTTGAAATATTGTTCATATACTTACACACGATTTTGTTCTAACAAGGCTGATTTAATTCAAAAACACTGATTCTTTCACATTGAATATAGTCGAATGAATTCTGAAAACAAAATGTATAAGTGATTCTAGATTCTATTTTTAATTCCAATCAAAACCACCAGAGCTCGAAGACTGAGTTCAAATCAAAAGTAACAGGCTGAAAAAAAGGTAATAATTCGAAAAATGATTAAAAAAAAAAATACACTTCAATTTGGGTAATTGACATAATTAATTCTCTTCTAACTAGTGTGAGAAAGAAAGCAGGATTTGAGTGAAAAACAGTACCGAGTGCTGTCCATGATGGTGTTGAGACGATGTGCAATGGTGAGGATGGTGCAGTCGGCGAACTTCTCACGAATGGTTCGCTGAATTATGTCGTCAGTTTCTAGATCGATCGCCGCCGTGGCTTCATCGAGAACGAGAATTTTGGTCTTGCGTAAGAGTGCACGGGCTAGGCAAATAAGTTGTCGCTGCCCAACACTGACAGAAGAATTGAGAAATTTTTGAAATCCTTGTCAGTGAAATGAGTGCCGGCTACCGAGGCACAAAGTTAATCGATGAGCAATCATACAAGACACATAAAAAAAGCATGTCAACACAGCCACACACAAACAAAGAGGGAGACAAACAGACAGATAAACAGGCAGAGAGACAGAAAGATAGACAAAAATAAAGGCAGACAAATACACAGACAAACAGTCGCACAGATATTACGACAGACAAAGAGCAAGATAGATATACAGGCAAGCATGCCGGCAGGCAGAAGATATGCAGAGAGCAGGAAAAACAGCAAAATCCACAGCAAGATAGATAAGCAGGGAAGCAGACAGATATGCATGCAGGCAGACAGACAAACAGTAGTATAGATAGACAGGCAGACAGGCAGCGACACAGATGGGCAGGCAGGCAGACAGACATGCAGGTAGACAAACAGACAGAGAGATAGACAGGTAGACGAGCACAGAGATAAACAAACAGCAAAACAAATAGGCAGGCAGACCTACAGGATAGCAGGCAGAAGGCGGTGAGACAGACAAATAGAGAGACAGCAAGATATATAGGCAGGCGGCAGGCAGACAAAAAAAACAGAGAGCCAAACAGACAGACAGAAAGACAGACATAAAGACAGGTACCTCAAGTTCTCTCCCCCTTCCGCAACAGCATGTTCCAGTCCATCCGGCAGGGAGCTGACAAAGCGTTTCAAGTGCGAGTTCTCCAGCGCTCGCCACACTTCCTCGTCAGTGTAGATCTTGAAGGGATCGAGATTCAGCCGGAGTGTCCCACTAAACAACACGGGCTCCTGCAAAACAAATCGTCGCCGTATGTACAATGTGCTCCACGGGTCACTATACATACATTCTCAGTGCGTGGGAAGACTGTCGAATCATACCTGAGGGATGATTGTTATGCGAGAGCGCACGTCATGCAGACCGTAGGAGGCAATATTGATTCCGTCAATGCTGATCGAGCCATCTGCCGCTTCGATGATGCGGAAGAGGGCCAAGGTTAGGGAGGACTTGCCCGCACCGGTACGCCCCACAATACCGACCTTGGAGAATCAGAATTGAAAGTCAGAAAGACAAGTCGAAAGTATGAAAGGCAGACAGACAAACGGACAAACAGAATGGCAGCCAGACACATCAGATGGAGAGGCAGGCAGAAAGAAAACAAAAAGAATGACAGACAGCAAGACAGACAGATAGGCATATAAACACAAAGACAAACAGACAAACAGACAGACAGACAGACAGATAAACAGATAAAAAGACAAGCGCGTGTACCTTTTCTCCCGATCCGACGTCGGCTGTGACTCCCTTCAAGACCAAATCTAGTTCGGGTCGATAACGAGTCTGGTAATTCTCGAACTTGATTTCGCCGCGCTGAGGCCAGTTCTTCTCTGGACGGTGATCCGGAATGGTCCACTCAGCTTCCTGCTCGACTTCGGTGTATTCTTTGATTCTTTCCACAGACACGACGTTGGTTTCCAGCTCGCTTGTCATGCGGACCATCCAGTTGAGTGTCTGTGTGACAGTCAAGGCGTAGCTGATGGACAGACCAATATCTTTCGGATGCATGTCCCATCCTTTCTCCCGACCAACCACGGCAAAAAGAGCGGCAAAGAAGGTGATACAATTGCCAACCGTCTCCAAGCGAACCGCCAGCCACCTAAACATACAAACGGTTGTCTTTTGTCTGCCTCTCGATCTGCATGCCTGTCTACCTATCTGCATGTCTGCCGGCTGTCTGTCTGTTTATTTAGGTGCTTCTGCCTGTCTGTGTCTGTCCGTTTGACTATCCGTCCACTCACCACTCAATATTCATGTATGTCTGTCACTATGACTATAACAGTCAATACTGCCTGTCCGTACCTTTGGGAAACGATGTTGGGATAGTAAGAGGCGTTGTTGGTATCGACTCGCAGTTCATTCTCCAGAATGAACCGATCAGTCTGCTTGGTGGCAACAATGACGCTAGTACCGGTCACAGATTCTTGAAAATGGGAATAAATGGGCGAACGAGAGACCGATTCGAGGCGCTTCAGTTGGCGGCTGGTTGCGATGAAGAAGCGCTGAATGAAGTAGTAGAAGATACCGAGTGGCGGGATGACTGCTCCGAAGACTGGGGTGCTCATACAAATCTGGGAATTTGTAGAAAAGCAAGTTAATTTACTGCATTCTTTCTGCCCATCTGCCTGACTATCAATCGTCTGTCTGTCAGTCTGTTTGTCTATCTATTTATCTGTCTGTCTGTCTACATGACTGTCAGTCTGTTTATCTATCTGTTTATCTGTTTATCTGTCTGTCTGTCTGTTTGTTTGTCTGGCTGTCTATCCGTCCGTCTGTCTGTCTGTCTGTCTGTCTGTCTGTCTGTCTGTCTGCCTGTATGTCTTGCCTGTCTTCCTGTCTGCCCGCCTGTCTTTTTGTCTGACTATCCGTCTGACTATCCATCTATCTATCTGCCTGCCTGTTCGGCCGTCGTCTTTTTCGCTCTGTCTGTTTGAATGTACTCACGACGACAATGGTAGCAAGAACACTGAAGAGGCAGTTCAGCCACATCCGAATATTCATCGGTAGACTGGCATCCACCTAAATAAAACACAACTGCAGACCGAATCAAGATTACAAGGCATTTCGTTTAACTTACGGTATCGACATCTTTGCTGAATCGGTTGACGATACGACCTAGCGGGGTCGTGTCGAAGAAGGCCATGGGCGCCCGGAGGATGCGAACCAGCATATTGTGATGGAGCTTTCGGCTGGCTCGGATTTGTCCATATGCCAGAATGAGTGCCGAAAAGAAGACGAATAATCCTGAAATAAGACAAATTATCTCAAAAAATTTACTAAATGGAATTAACAAATACATTTTAGTTAACCTAAAACGATTAGAAGTAGTATTACAATATGAATGAAATCAATAAAAAAATTAGAAAGAATAAGCAGAAATTGCATTTGTCGGTCCGTTCCAGGGAATAACTTCATACCCTGGATTCCACCCAATCCTCCGTAAATGCCGAGCCGATAGTCGCGCCATTCGGTGCTGTTGCGACGGAATGGGTCCTTGGCGTCTTCCGCCCAGTAACCCAGCCAAATGTTGGTGCCCACACTGATACCGTTGAACATGAAGTAGAAGAGCATAATGCCCAGCGACGCGGGGAGGGACATGTGCCGTAGGAAAGTCATGTACACCTATGGGAAGCAAAGGCGAAAGTATTACGCTATCGTGGACCAGTCACATGTGGTTGCAGACATATAGTGCAACTTGTAGGAAACGCAGAAATAATGCGTTCGACAGAATGCCCGCTTGTCTGTCTGTCCCGTTTAGCTGTCTGTCCACCTGCCTGTTACCTGTCTACGTAGCTGACTGCCGTCTCTCTGTCTGTCTGTCTGTCTCTATGTGTATGAATGTCTGTCTGTCGTTGTAATCTGTCGCCTCTCTGTCCACTGCCTGTCATTTTGTCTGTCTGTCTGTCTGTCTGTCTGTCTAACTTAAATGGCACTTACGTCCCACTTGACGCCTCCAATTTCTGACTTCTCCAATCCGACCAGATTTCCCAACTTGTCTCCCTTGACTCCACCATTCTTCTCCTTTCCAGAGAGCAGTATCTCTTTCTCCGGCGTCTTTCGCGAAGACAACAGTTTCGAATCCTGCCGAGACACCCGCTTCACTTTCCGCAATGACGTCTGCGACCCCGAACTGTGAATCGAAGCCGAACGCTCTGT
>LRSR01014403.1:0-10853 GCA_001579985.1 Hypsibius dujardini | reverse complement strand
GACAGACAGACAGACAACCATCAATAAGACTTAATTTACTGCAGTTATAAATGATGTCTTGGTTTCAGATTATCGCGTCGGCGACGGTGTGACATGGACCGAAGTCTTTCGCTTCCGATCTCTCCAATCAGGATCCGACTGGAATCCCCGTCTGGCGGTATTCGGCGACCTGGGCGTGGAAAACGCTCAATCCATGAAACGACTGAAACGGGATGTCCTCAAGGGTCGCATCGATATGGTTATACACGTAGGCGACTTTGGTTATGACCTCAACGATGATGATGGTAAAAACGTCCTTGGTCAATTCCGCCATTTTCCCTTGTTTCGTCCCGCTACTTTCCCCTCGTATGGGCAACCACCTCGAGCGTCTTTATCCGGTATTGCAGGTCGTGTGGGTGATGCCTTCCTGCGGATGATGCAACCGGTCGCGGCGACGGTGCCGTATCAGACCGTCGTCGGCAACCACGAATCCTTCGCCAACTTCACCCACTACAAAAATCGCTTCACCATGCCGGGCGGGAATGACGGAATGTTCTATGACTTCACGGTGGGACCGGCGACGTTCGTCGTCTTTTCCACTGAATTCTACTTCTACCTGCAGTTCGGGGAGGAACAAATCACCCGGCAGTATACATGGTGAGAGCTGCTGGCACGATTTCTCGACGAAAAACGTTAATCGGAACACATGTTAATATACCGGTGTTCCGATTAACGTTTTCCGTCAAGAAATATTTCTTGACGAAAAACGTTAATCGGAACACATGTTAATATACCGGTGTTCCGATTAACGTTTTTCGTCGACAAATATTTCTTGACGAAAATCGTTAATCGGAACACATGTTAATATACCGGTGTTCCGATTAACGTTTTCCGTCGAGAAATTGTGCTGTGGCAATTTGCCTTGAGACTTTTGTCTTAAAGAAGGCGCATTACTGCCTCCACTCCCGGGTTTCAAGGCTCGATTTTAGGTCCGGCCCGAAAACACGTGTCTGTCGCTTGATCGCTTGATCGGTTGTTCATTCCGATTCAGATTCACTTGTTGAAAGTACGACTCTGTTGAAGGAACGGTAAATATTTCTGTGACTTTTTTTGCAGGCTAGAAAAAGAGCTGAAAAGACTGAATCATCTCGCTGCCCGCAAAAAGACACCCTGGATCATCACTCTGGGCCATCGGCCCATGTACTGCAGGTTCGTGGAATGACGTCATGAATGGACGGTATAATTGGACAAATCATTTATCATTAATTATTTAATAAATATATATTAACTATTACTATTCGTAATATAAGGTTTGTGAAATTTGTAATAATACAAAAAGTATACATATATAAATATATTAAAAAAATTAATAAAACATATATATATATAATATATTTAAAAAGTAAATAAAACATGTATATATAATATATTTAAATTTTTTTTAATATATTAAAAACAAATATGTAAGACGAATATATTCTATATATTTTTTATATTTTTAAGTAATATGAAATATATATATATAAATGATTTAAAAGTGAGAGAAGATGTAATTAAAATAACTTTTTTTTTCAGTAACGACGACGGGGATGACTGCACATTGCGAGACAGCATCATCCGCACGGGGAATCGCACACGCGGCTGGAAGTCCTTGGAGAGGCTCTTTCACCGGCACGGCGTGGATCTGTGCGTGTGGGCGCACGAACACAGTTATGAGAGGATGTGGCCGGTTTACAATCGCCAGGTCTTCAACGGTTCCACTCCCAGCAATCCGTATGACAACCCGGGAGCACCGGTTCACGTTGTCAGTGGTTCCGCGGTGAGCGCACTGTCAGGCCTCCGTCCCCACTAGGACGGAGGAACCTGAACATGCAAGCTATTAGACTGAATAATAGGAGAAGAATCGAGGGAAGACTTTTAAGACTCTTAAGAGGAGAAAGGAAGGAACTCTGATACAGATTACTGTAGAACACACACTTATATAGATAGTCAGAAATGAAGAATAGTTCCTGAGCTCACGTACTAGTTCCTGCCGACATGGCGGAACTATGTAAGTGATAATAGTTGAGTAAGTACATTATAGAATGTGAGGGTAGATAGGAATGAGTCAACTAGGTAGATAGACTGTACTATTAGTAAGTCTTGGGTATCTGTTGGGTACCACCCAACAGCACTAGCTTAGCTTAGAACAGCTTGGTGCTGTTGGCGGAACTATGTAAGTGATAATTGCTGAATAAGCACATTATAGAATGTGAGGGTAGATAGGAATGAGTCAACTAGATAGATAGACTGTACTATTAGTAAGTCTTGCGTATCTGTTGGGTACCACCCAACAGCACTAGCTTAGCTTAGAACAGCTTGGTGCTGTTGGGTACCACCCAACAGCACTAAGCTCCTAAACTGACTGACCGATCTTAAGAGGGAATTCGGCGCTCGGTTTTGGCTTAAAAATCCTCCCGGGTCGCTGCCTGTGCTGCTCGGAATCATTTTAATTTATACTCGAATTTCATTTATTTCTAAAGATCTCATGAGTTTGCAAACTTCTGGCCATTCCCAAAAAGTCGAAAATGACACGTGACGTCATCATAGACTCCTCCTTCCGTTTGAGAACTCTTCTCAAAACTTAGACAAAGTTTTTTCGCGATCGATTTGGACTTTTCAGGTGCTTATTGTACGATGACGTCACTAGTGTTGTTTAAATATCACTTTTGAATTTAAATAAAATATAATTTAAGTTTAAATCTTGCCAATACATTAAATAAAATAACTTTTAAATATATTTAATTGGAACAGCCGAATTAAGTAATAAATAAATTATTAATAAATAAGTAAAAATTAAATTATTATTAAATAAGTAATAAATAAATTATTATTAAATAAGTAATAAATAAATAAAATAAATAAATAAGTAGTAAATAAAAATATTATTTAAATAAAAATAAAAGTTTCATTTCAATAACATGCGTTAATTTAAATATTTCAAAGACTTTTCAAAATGAGATTTCTGTAGTGACAAGCGAATGTAGTGGTCATTATTTTATTGAAATAAAACATGTCCCATGTCACACCACATTAAATAACAAAGCAAAAGGACGTAACGAGAAGACGCAAAATAAAATTCGGGAAATTTGTTTATGAAGACGGTTTTGCAGTTTTACGATGGGAAAAAATAAAATAAAAATAAAATAAAACGCAAACTTGTATTTAAATAAAATTATAAATAAAATAAAAAACAATTCAGAAAATAAATAAAATTAAAAAGTTTATTTTATTTAAAGAAAAAACACCCTTTTTGGGTATATTAAATAACAATTTAAATATATTTAAACAACACTAGAGGTCACGTGTCATTTTCGACTTTTTGGGAATGGCCAAATGCCGAGTGCCGAGGTTAAATTGCTGTTTATGCGGGTGCAGGGATGTAAGGAGAAAACGGACAATTTCTTGGCGCCCACGGAATGGGACGCGTTCCGGAACAGCGACTACGGCTACATGCGGATGCATGTCCGAAATCGAACGCACATTACCGTGGAGCAGGTGTCTGACGAAAAGGTACAAAATCCTACTTGCTCTCACTGCGCATTTTGACAGCTCTGTGCTGAGATTGTTTGGATTCTGGTGGGCCGTGTGGGACAACCAAACATTTGTTTTGTTTACGAAGTGGCTATTTTACCCCTACTTTCGGGGCAAAATAGAACCCCGGCTATTTTACCCCTACCTGCATACATACTAGGGGCCCAATAGCACTCCGGCTACTTTGCCCTAACCTGCGGTAAAATAGAACCCGAGGTGCTATTATGCCCCTATTATGTATGCAGGTAGGGGTAAAATAGCCAGGGTGCTATTGGTCCCCTGGTGACTTATACACATAGGGGTAAAATAGCCGGGGTTCTATTTTACCCCCAGGTAGGGGCAAAATAGCCGGGACGCTATTTGGCCCCATACACAGCAAGTAGGGGTAAAATAGCTGTAGCCTAAACGGTATAGCGGTACTGTATCTTCGCGTTAGACAGGGACAGTTGTAGTGGAGTGGAACGTGTGCACGGCTGTGTGCACCGTACACACACAGCACAAGCGCCGCGTGGCCGATTAAACGTTCCACAGCTCGTACGCTGTCCTGTCTAACGCTAAAATACAGTACAGTATAGAAAACTGAACTAGGTCCGAGAGAGTTTTCTATACTGTACCGTTATACCGCGCGATATACCGTTTGCGAAACTCTCTAAAATAACCTCAGCACAGCTGTTGGTCTCTTCTCACCTATTACCAAATGTATTGAATGGATTGTTTTGCAACCTTGACTGTCATTTACTTCCTCAGGGTGGCGGTATCACGGACACATTCACACTAGTGAAAACGCGAACGCATGGTTTCCGCTACCACTGACACCACTGATACCACTGACACCACTGATACCACTGACACCACTGATACCACTGACACCACTGATACCACTGACACCACTGACACCACTGACACCACTGACACCACTGACACCACTGATACCACTGATACCACTGACGCCACTGACGCCACTGACGCCACTGACACCACTGACACCACTGACACCACTGACACCACTGACACCACTTGTGGTCGGGATGGTTGGTCGCGGGTTGACGGACGTGTTTAGCGTCAATTGCATGTCCTCCTTGCGGTTTCGTGGTTCTAATTAGCGCTGATGATACGCAAATTTCTGGTGACAAAAAGGCCGGCATCAACATCTAACCACTTTAGCAGAAGAGTTGAGAAAGTGTCATTGTAAATAACGATTACGTTTTCACTCACCCTCAGCAACCAGGTCGTTGCATACCTCACACGACTGAGGGCCGGCCGTTTCCCATCGGATACTCATTTTTCAAACTTTGGTAATTGATTGGTCGTCATTTTTCGATTAAAATTATTTGATTTTCGTCACGTGATCAGACTCATATCTTTGCACATGTACACTGGGACGTATTACTTAGCCGGTAGACCTATGAGAACTACAAATCGGTTGAAAGGGGCAGACAGGCAAACAGGACAGACAGACAGACAGACAGACAGACAGACAGACAGACAGACAGACAGACGGCTGTCCGTCCGTCTGTCTGTCCGTTCGTCCGTCTGTGCATGTGTCTGCTTGTCTGTCTGTCTGTCTGTCTGTCTGTCTGTCTGTCTGTCTGTCTGCTTGTCTGTCTGTCTGTTTGTCTGTGCGTCTGTCTGTGTGTCTGTCTGTGCGTCTGTCTGTCGACCAGCCGGCTGGTCTATCTGGTTCCTTCCGTTCATGAAGATTTTATCGATTGAACCGGACGAATCATTAGAGCTTCGAGCCATAAGGTTGTTCGAGAGCGGGATCACTCAAACAGACAACCGCACGCGAATAGTGTATGTGAAAGTGCAATGTAACACCTATCCACTCCTAAGTGTACTAGCAAGTCGAAACGGCGGCCAGAAAAAATATGTGCCTCGTTGAAGCGCTAACTATTCTTGTCCCCCAGTCAGGCTTCATCACACAAATTGACGAGACATTGTGGAAATGTTGACGCCATTTCATGGAAATATCGTGTCCTTATTAGCTGTCGCAGTTTTCGTTGCAAGCGTTCTCTCACTCCGCATCTTCTTTGCCTGCTCGTAGGGCGGATGAATGGGCGGTTGTACCGGCGAGCGATGTTGGTAATCGCCCGACGACGATGTCGTTAGATTCAGTGGGTAATTCCGGTCGGAATCGAATGCGTCTTCGCCGCCGCAAACGACGAACGGTGCCGCCGCGCGGCTGCTGTGCCACGAATGCGGCAGGCCGGGTGGAACTTGAGCGGTCAGAAAATCCGACAAAGGCCCAGCGTGAGAGAAGCCCGACGGAATCCGGAAATGCTGACAGACCACGAAGGCTTCCAGGCTGGAGTCGCGACTGCATTTTGGCCTGAAAACAAACAAAACCTGTTAGAATCAAACGCACCTTCGCACGTCAAACTCAAACCATACAATAGACCGAATTCACGCCTGGAATGCAGTCTGTCTGCAACAATCATCGATCAACCGAATGCAATCACTTAAAGTCTATAACTGATCAATCAATCAGCAGCGCAGCCAATGAAACGATTGCTGTTATTCAAAAGCTCTTCGTTCCAGCCACAATCCATCAATCAATCAATCAATCAATCAATCAAGTCCTAAGGTCGAACAAAACCAATCAATCAACAATCAATCAAAAGGGAAAACAGGTGGCTTTAGATCAAGCAATCAATCAAGCACCCGACCCAGCGGTAAATGCAGTGAGATTCTTTCCAGCTTTGAAATTAAACCAAAATTAAATTCGCGCATCTATGGCGGTGAAATAATTTTTTTATTCATCCCTTAAATAGGTTTTAATAAAAAAAAACATGTCCAAGTGATTTTGAATTCGGCACTTGAATAACTCCCCACGTTAGAAGTGACAAAAAATGGACTCACTTTGCAGTCACGCTCAATCAAGCAATCAATCAATCCATCAATCAATCAATCAATCAATCAATAAATCAATCAATTCATCAATCAATCAATCAATCCGGCAATCAATCAAGCAAGCAATCAATCAATCAATCAATCGATCAAGTTCTAAGGTCGAACAAAACCAATCAATCAACAATCAATCGAAAGGGAAAACAGGTAGCTTTAAATCAAGCAATCAATCAAGCACCCAAAACAATGACAAAAAATGAACTGACTTTGCAACAGTCACGGATCCGAAAAAAAAGGCCAGCTTCGCGCATAAATCCGCGATCCTCTTCCCCCGAAACACCTTTGCCACCATAGTTCCGTTGGACTTGAGGATCCTCGTCGTGATTTCCAATGCGGCAAGGACCAACTGATGTTGGACGTATTCATCCGAGTCCAACAGGCCGATCACGTCCGGCGCGCCGTCTGACACGACCAAATCGGCTTTCTCCCCGTCAAACAACGAGATGATTTTCCGCGCGGTTTCCGGCTCAGTGATGTCGCCTTGCAGTTGGATCACTCCGTCGAGGGGCGACATGATTTGCAGATCGACGGCGACGATCTTCACGGAAGGGTCCTCTCTCCGGGGGATGAAGACCTGATGGGAGAGAACTTGACTCCAACTACCCGGCGCCTGCAACAGAAGAAGAATAAAATTACCGAAAAAAAACAAATTCATTCACTGAAAACAAAAATTAATAAATTAAAAGACTTTTTTGCCGTCTCGGAAAAAACTCCAATCACAATTTGTGAAGCAATCAATCAATCAAGCGATCCTTGGAACAATCAAGTGGCGCAGTGGTTTTCGAATCAGAGAGGAAAATAATTATCACGAAACTTGAAGCACTTGCAACCGAAAAGAGAATAAACTCTACACCCGAGCGTCTTTCATTCCAGAACGAATTGAACAAGAAGTCAGCAGGGTACGCGTGGGGGGGGGGGAGAGAATAGGAAAAGCAGATGCATATCGATCCATCAATCAACCGCTTGAAACACAGCAGAATTTTCGCCAGCTCACCGCGCACAGGTCCACGACCCGTTTCACGTCGCGAAACACATCGAACGTCTCCTGGATCTGCAGCAGTTTAAAGGCACTCCTCGCCCGCCAGCCCTCCTCCTTCGCGAGGCGGTAATAGATGTCCCGCTTATCTTTTGACGATTTCCCCATTTTCAGAAATCTCTCAGGCAACAATTTCGAAAGTGCGCACAAAAGAAACCACAACAAACAACCAGTGAAGTGCGCACTGCACCAAGTGAAATGTGCACCGCACCAAGTGAAGTGTGCACTGCACCAAGTGATATGTGCACTGCACCAAGTAAAGTGCGCACTGCACCAAGTGAAATGTGCACTGCACCAAGTGAAGTGCGCACTGCATCGAGTAAAGTGCGCACTGCACCAATGAATATTTTACGGAAACCGATTTCCGTTCTCCCTTGCCCTTGCGGTCTTGCCCCCATTTTATTCAGGCCGGATTACGAAGTTCCTACATAGATTTGATTGCATCCCAAAATACGAATGTGCCATGCATGTATATGATTGCCGATTGCTGTTATGGCAGGAAGACCGGATGGGGAATTTCGCTTCCGGTGCAATTTGGCAGAGTGCGCACGTTACGCGCAATGCACATCGAACCACGTTGAGTTCGCTGAACAGCTGATTGACTTCTTCTGCTCTGATGGATTTGCGATTCCGACACCTTCCCTTTTCTCTTCTCCTTTTGAAGTCTCTCATTTTCTTTCAATTTGGAAATCGTTTTGGGAAAAAATTCATGCTTCACCTAATTTTCACCTAACATGGAATGGCGACGGCAAAACACCAAAGGCTCCTCCAGCAGCTCCATCGACCTGCCCTTCGTCACCAGCGCGTCCTCCCGCGGTGCGTCGCCGTTCAATCGACCGACTGGTCGGCTGGAAATGGATCGTCCGATGGTGCGGCTGCAGCGCGACTTTTCCGAGGACCACTTTTCCAGCGAGGAAGAAAGTCACGCTGCTAAGCGGCGACCTCCTCCGCAAAACACACCCTCCGTCGTGTTGAAGACCGTCTTCGTCCCGAAGCCAAACGCCATCGGGAGGGGGAATGCCGCGGCATTCCCGAGGTTTGGGAAAAGTAAGACGGACGCGAGTGCACGTGGTGGTGGGAAGGATTCCAAGTATGCCATGGCGTCTTCTTCGAAGGGTGTCGCTGGATGGCCCGTGAAGGCCGAAGAGTCGGCGCTGCAGTCGATGTTGGTGGCGGCTACGTTGGCCGAGACGGTGGAGGAGTCCGCGGTGCGGCCGCCGGTCCGGAAGATCCGCCGGGCGGCGTGGGGACCGTCGGCGGGGAGCGCGATGCATTTGCCTACAGGTGTGGTCGCTTGATTGATCGATTGCGGCTCGAGCATTGTGCATTTTTTTCGATGACTGATCGATTGATTCGTTGATTGACGGTTTTGCTGAGCCATGTGGTTGTTTATTATGACATTCCGAAGAGGGTTGGACGAAGCGGTGTAGCTTGTTTACGGGTTATTACTTTTATGTATTTGAGTATTTGGTTCATGCTAGTAACAGCACAGCAAGTCGATTTGACGGGAAGTAGACTTCTTTTTTAGCGGATGACTGCGAATTATTGATTGATTGATTGATTGATTGACCTGAGGGTTGTATTGGATTGTGGTATTTCGAGTGCGAGTAGGGTACGAGGCAAAGTCTCTATTTCGGTTCGCCCTCAAGTTGGTCGATGAATCTGCTCATTCATAGATTTCCCTTTGATGGCAGGTGCTAGATTGTTTGATTTCCAGAAGTGCTGCAGTATACTAGGATATAGTACAGCAAATCAAACAGTCAAGCAGCTGCCGTCAAAGAAACCCATGAGTGAGCCGATTCATGGACCAATTGGAGGGTGAACCGAAATAGAGACTTTGCCTCAAACGGTTTATTTCATATCTGCACGTTAAAATTTATTCGTGGAATAGATAAAGGCGTCCTTGACTGACAAATTAATTAATCCTTAATTCTCTGAATTTGCAAGTACAGTATTTATTATTATATTTTTAAATATATCTTTTGCATGAAAATTTAATAATTTAAAAATTCAAATAAAAATTCAAATTCAAATAAAAATTGGCTTCAGGTCTCGTGCCAAAGATCGTGGCCCAATCGACCGCTAGTGGATCCGGCTCAAGAGTCTCCATCCTGACGGAAGTGCAGGAGCACTCCAACAGTCTCACCGGGAAAAAGAAGCCCAAAAAGAAGGAGTGGTGGAAGGTGGGCGATCCCGATTCCTCCGACCTCGATGAGGTGGACGCCCTGGTGCACAAGCTCCGTGGCGATGGCCGTGATGGCAGAGGAAGGAATCAGAATTCCCATCCACGACGCGCCTCCCCGACGGAATCGATGAGCGTGCAGGATGGTGATGCAAACTGTGATGCGACTGCGCGAGCTGGGAGGAGAAAGTCCACGCTGATTCTGCCGGAATTGACGACGCAGGATGAGCGGGATTTGTTGGAGGATATCTTCAAAGAGCTCCGAAGCGACGTGGACGAAGACATGGAGAAGGAAGAGGAAGAGGAGGAGGAGGACGCTGTACCTGGATATGGATCTGGATCTGGACCTGGACCTGGACCTGGACCTGGACCTGTTGAGGCAAAGTTACTGAAACGAGAATCCCATTCCCGGGGTTCGGCTGAAGGAAAGAGACAGAAACCGTTGGCGAGGGAGAGTACCAGCAGTGATAGTGAGACCGACAGTTCGGGGTCGGATGTGGAAACGAATCTGACGGTTCATATGAACATGGGAAATGTTCCCATTTATAACGGTAGTGACGGACAGGAAGAAATTGTACAGCTAGACGGGCATACAATAAGACAGACAGATAGACAGACAAACAGTCAGACAAACAGTCAGACAGACAGTCAGACAGACAGACAGACAGATAGACAAACAGATAGACAGACAGTCAGAGAGAGAGAGAGAGAGAGAGAGAGACAGGGAGACAGAGACTTGGAATTTCGGTTCTGAATTCTGAGTTTCTGAATTCTAAGAAGTTGTCTGGAATTATTTTAGCCGAAACGTACTCGCACGCTCCCTCGAACGCCGTCCCAGTCACCGCCCCAGTCACCGCCCCGTCACATCTCGGGCCGAAAAGCTCATTGAAGGCATGCAAGACCCTCACGAAAGGAATTACTCTCGAAAGTGTCATGAAAGATTTACCTGGTAATAATGTCAGTTCCCTCTGAGCGACATTGATCACACGCAGATTGTTTCAATAAACTGTTTTTTCTCGATTTTCTAGCGGGTCTATCGCATTGGAAAGTTAGTCATCAGGACAAGATGCGGGCCCACGGGAGCTTCCAGCAGCAAAAGGAAGGAAGAATGGTAGGTAGACAGATAGAACAAGAATTTCAGCAGACAGCCATAAAGTCAGACAGACACACAAACAG
>LRSR01014399.1:0-11261 GCA_001579985.1 Hypsibius dujardini | reverse complement strand
GACAGACAGATAGGCAGGCAGGCAGACATTCGAACAGCCAGACAGGCGCTAAAACTTCATTATGCCTTATTTTGCGCTTTCCAGCTTTTATGCTCAATTCTTCCAAGAGCAGTTTACGTTGTGCCTGGAATTTCCTGCTCAGACACGCTACATCATCGCATTCCCACTGATTTGCGGTCATTTTATGGCCGCCACACACGAACTCTGCCCGGAGGAGCGATCCAGTCTGGGCAATATTGCCGTGGGCATGGCAAACGCCTTCCTGGACGAAATGGGTAAAGAGGTGAAAAACATCATCTTCAGTGTTTGCGATGAGCAGTGCGTACTGGCGGATCAGGTACGAGACGCACCCTGTAATGACGCACAGTCTACTGTAAACTGCCTATTTGCCGCCACTATATGGAACGAATGGTGATTTTGGTTGCAGTTATTACCGAGGCACGGAGCCAGGGTGTGGCTCAACCAAGTGGCGCAGGAACGGAAGACAAAGAAATCGAAGGCACCGCCGGTGCAACACGTAGTGCCTGTGCCGGGTCAGGAGAGCTATCGCAGAAGTCGCGAAGACTTGACCACGTATGTCACAAACAGACCACTAGAAAGGCGAACGGACATGTAGTCATGTAGCACTGTCATTCAGACAGAGAGATACACAGTCAAATAGATCGAGAGAAAAGCAGCAAGACAGACAGACAGACAGACAACTATAGACAGGCTGGCTGGCTGGCTGACTGGCTGGCTGACTGACTGACTGACTGACTGACTGACTGACTGACTGACTGACTGACTGACTGACTGACTGACTGACTGACTAACGTGCAGCCAGCAAAGATATAAACATAGAGAGATAACACAGGCAGATTCAATGAATATTTGACCTTTTCTCACACACAGGTATGACAAGCTTCATATGGCCTTGACGGAACTTTGCTTCTCGATCAACTACAGCAATAGTGTCGTCGTATGGGAACACATGTTCTGTCCGAAGGAGTTCCTGGTGCAGCAGATTGAGAACGCACTGGGAAAGTAAGGAATGACAAAGAAGGGGACTGGTCCCCGGAAACTGTCTTTCCCAATCTGCACGCACATGCCTTATTTCCTCCATCTGCAGGGTCTTTGTCGATATGACCATGTGCAATGCAGAGAACAATTACATCGTCAAGCCGTCGGAACTGCTTGTCTGGATCCAGACCTACATGAATACCCTCCAGACACTGGAGAATTACGGTTCGTCTGTAGAAACTGACGAGTCACACAATGCCTGCCTCTCACGCAAAATGCCCGTTAAAGGTTTTTGCATTTCGATCTTTCGTCTTCGCCCCCTTTCCCGTCTCCCTAGTTCAGGTTGACATGAGTCGCGTGATCGACGCGGTGATGTTGCAACCGACTAACGGATCGACAGACAGACAGACAAATGGTTTTATCCCCGGACAGACTATAGGCTCACTGAGGGAATGACTGATTGACAGACAGACAGACAGACAGACAGACAGACAGACAGACAGACAGACAGACAGTCAGGCAGGCAGGCAGGCAGGCTGGCAGGCAGGCAGGCAGGCAGGCAGACTGGCGCACATATAGCCAGACAGATAGACCGATATTTACACAGAAAGGCATGCAGGCAAACATCCGGCCGATAAAATTGTTTTCATTCGATTTGTTCTTTCCTGTATTTCCAGTTCAGGTTGACATGAGCCGCGTGTTCAACGCCGTGATGCTGCAGCAAACCCAGCCGACCGACAGCCAAGGCCACAAGACCATCACGGCGCTCTACACCACCTGGTATCTGGACACGCTGCTGCGCCGTGTCACCGCCGGGCACATTGTCTTCTCGCCCCTCCAGAAGGCGTTTGTAGCCATCCTGGATACGGGCGCGCAGGCGGTACGGCCCGAGGATTATGCTAACCTGACGGAGCTGCGTGCCTTGGCGGAGTTGATTGGCCCCTATGGAATGAAGTATCTGTATGAGACGTTGACCTGGAATGTCGCAAGTCAAATCGGAGAGCTGAAGGTGCATCCCTTTCACCGGCTTCCTGGCTGCCCGTCTTCCGGTGTTATCTTTTGTTTGGTGTCTGTTTATCTATATTCCACTCCTTCCATCCGTTTTTCCTTCCCTTCTTACGTTTGTTTGTCTGTTTATTTGCCCTGCTTGTCGCTTGGTTCTCGATGCATCACTTTGTCTGCTTCTCTAAAGCGCTCTATTGTCTATCTGTGCCGTCTTGCAGATTGAATGTTCTTTGCTACATGTTTGTCTGTCTGGTTTTTTTATTGTGTGCCTGTTTTTCTGTTCGCTGCCCGTTTTTCAGTTCCTTGTCGTTGATGTCTGCCTGTCATTTTGTCTGTCTGTCCTTCTTTCTATCTATCTATCTATTTATCTATTTCTCAACGGGTCCTGTATGTCTGCCTGTCTCGGCCTGCCTTCCGTGTCTGTATACCTATTTGGCTGTCCGCTTACGGCTGTTTTAATTGGTTGCTCCATGTTTGCTCCATGTCTGCCTTCCAATCTGCCTGTCTCTTCATTCCCTTCTCAATTGTAGCTGTCTGCTTACCTGTCTGCGTTTGTATTCTCCATATGTCTACCGATCTGTCTGCTGTTCACCTCTTTATCAATTAGTTCTAGATGTCTGCCTGTCTGCTTATACATTGTCTCCTTTTTTGTCTTGATGTGCTTTTTTGCCTATATTTTGTGTCTGCTTAAGCTAAAACTGGTTTTTTCATTTACAAACAGAAAATCGTGCTGCAAAACGGTTCCATCCTGATGGAACTCCGCACGAGTTTCGATAAGCCGGACAACATGCGCGAACTTTCTCGACGTCTTCAGAGTAAGACACCATCTCTTGCGCTGGATGTTTGCTAATCTCCGCTAATCCCCAACCAATATACAAACAGACAAACAGACAAGCAGAACAGAACAGAACAGGCAGACAGGCAGACAGACCGAACAGACAGACAGACAGACAGACAGACAGACAGACAGACAAACAGACAAACCGGCAGACCGGCAGACAAACAGAACAGAACAGAACAGACAGGCGGACAGACAGACTGACTTTTGCTTGGGCTGTATCTGTCTGCTGGGTGGTGGCCTTTAACATTAATCTTGCCTCTGACCTGCGCGTTTTTCACCCTCCTCTCCCTGCTGCTGCTGCTGCTGCTTTCTTCCAGAAGCCAAAGCTGACCATGGTGAATACTAATCTGTCTCCCTCTACTCTAATCCTCTCTCCATAGCGTGAACGCCCTTTTCTCCTCTGATTTGTATCGAAATATATTAATTGATTTTTGATTCCGGCAGACGCTGACAGTCTCCTCCATCGGATGATCTTGATTGGAACGCTGCTGCATTTCCGGTCGCTCTGTCAGGAACCGCTCAATGACGTGCGTAACCTCCCCTTCGTTTTCGCTCTGTCCGTTTTTGATTAATTTTCTCCCCTTTCATGCATTGGGCAGGCCGTCAAACGGCACGTTCCTTACCTGTACCAGTCCATTGATGACTTTAAAGATTCCAATCTCACGGGTGACGCCATGATGGTAAGGGATGACGGTTCCAGTCACCGGGCTTCGGAGTCGAACTGGGAGATTGATTGGCGATCTTTGTATAACACCCGCAGGCAGGATGTGGTAATGTGTGGTTTATTATTACAGTTGATAAATGAGATGCTAATCTCTGTCGGAATCGAGCCCAACGTTGACGCCATTCTCATCAATTCCATTAGAGCGCAGAAAGGCGAGAAGAAAGGTGAGACTTGATGGAGAGAATCTGTAGACTTGCGATTGATTCAGAACAGGCAGGCATTAAGACAGACAGTCAGACGAATACATATAGAAGATATGTATGGGTAGACAGTAGACAGACAGACAGATAGACAGGCAGACAAACAGACAGACAGACAGACAGACAGACAGACAGAGACAGAACAGACAGACAGACAGACAGACAGACAGATAAACAGACAGACAGGCAGGCAGGCAGGCAGGCAGACAGGCAGGCAGACAGGCAGACAGGCAGACAGGCAGACAGGCAGGCAGACAGACAGTCAGACAGTCAGACAGGCACCTCGTTGCTGAAATAACACACGTCCCACTTGTGCTTTGCAGAATCGGTATCCGAGGAAGACCATCAATTCGCATGCCTGCTCATGGTATTCCTTGCCGTGTCGCTGCCCCGATTGGCGCGCCTGGAAGAGGCCGCCTTCAACATTGCCCTGGAGGCGCACTACAACAACATGCACTGTATGGGCAAGGCCGTGAACGTCGTCCTCGGCGCCATGTTCTACCTTTGTGGGCGCGGCGACACGGTCGATCGGCTCCGAGAGTTCCTCGCCCTCGCGTCCTCCAGCCTCCTCCGACTGGCCACGGACACCGACAAAGAAGCCATCAAAAACCGCGATTCGACGTACCTCCTGCTGGAGTACCTTGTCAAGGAGTCCCCGTATCTGACGCAAGATCTCTTCGAGGCGTGCTTCCCGCAGGCCCTGTTCCGAACGGCCTTCCAGGCAGTCCATCGCACCGATCGGCATATCCATTTCAATAACTTCCCTTAAACCTGTTGTTTTGTACTTTTTTTAAAAATGTTAATACCAGTTGTAATACCGTTGTGGTGGACCAGTTTGTTTGTCGTTTGAATTAGTTTGAATATTGAGTTGCCCGTGAAACGTTCTAATTGGAATGAGTGTGTCTGCGTTTGCTGAAATTACCTTTTTCCAGGCATTAGATAGACAGACACAGAGATGAACAGACAGACAAACAGACAGACAGACAGACAGACAGACAGACAGACAGACAGAAAAACAAACAGTCAACAGGCAGACAAACAGACAAGCAGACAGACAAACACAGACAGACAGGCAGACAGACAGACAAACACAGACGGACAGACAGACAGACAGGCAGACAGACAGACAGACAAACACAGACAGACAGACACACAAGCAGGCAAACACAGACAGACAGGCAGACAGACAGACAGACAGACACCCGACATATAAATAGATGGAAGGAAAAGTGACAGATAGGGAGGTTTTGTTACAGTTCATAGCTGCCCATGGGGAAGCTCTGACGGAATGTAAAAAAAGAGGCTTCTTTTTTTGTGCAAAAAAACAGCAGTTAATCCCGAGGTATAACGGCAATAATAATTGAAACACGCAAATCCTATCACAAAAATGTCCGCTGACAAAAAAGTGTGTCAAGCGAAACTCGGGCATATATCATTAATGAACAACAAAAGAGAGAGAGAGAGAGAGAATATACATCTTGCGAGGAAATCTTCGGGAATAAACAGCACGAAAAACGAAAATTCCTCTTTGGAGCAAATGAGTTTTGAGTCCGAGCGTGTGTGTCTGTGTGCCTGTCTGCACGTGTCTGTCTGTCTGTACACGCCTTCCTGCATTGTCTTGGGATCGAGGAAGGAGGTTTCACATTTCAATTTCCTCCTTTTCCTCCAGGATTGTCCCGTTGATCGGAAGCTGGAGGGTCGTGCCGTCCGTCTGTAGGCTGGAGTTGTGGTTCCGATGGATCCGCAGGCTGCCGTTGTTGTGATTGTTGGGCTGCCGGTTGGTCGGCCAGCAGTTGAGGAGCTTGAGGATCCGGTTGGTGGCGCCGCGTTTGTTCGCGCTGCTGGAGTTGGTGCTCTGGACAGATTCTCTGTTGACTTGCTGTGCCATGTTTATATTTAACTGTGTGTTACTTGCGCATTCCAGATAGCAAGGAACATAGGATTGTCTGTCTGAGGCGGGGATGCAAATGTGAACAGAATCGGTCTTACCATGTAACGCGTCAGATGACTGGACGAGAGACTGCTGACCCTCCTGGCCTGGGCGCTTCTATTGGTCTCTTGCTGTAGAGCTCGCCGTTCGAATGCTGTTTTGAAAGCGGCTTGTACCTGTACAGAAGACGAAAAGGTTGGGAAAGAGTTAGATAGTAATCGAAAGGAAGGATATACAGGCAGACAAGCAGCCAGCCAGCCAGCCAGCCAGCCAGCCAGCCAGACAGACAGACAGACAGACAGACAAACAGACAGACAGACAGACAGACAGACAGACAGACAGACAGACAAACAGACAAAGACATGACAAGCACAAAGGCAAACAGCTCAACGGTTGAAAGTCGTTCAGAGAGCCAAGTAAGAAGAAACGCTATCGGTGACTAGTAAGATTGATGAGGTAAGTTGCGTGGCTTACCTCTCCGTTGAGGAAGCAGTAGACGAGGCACACGAAAATCCCCTCGAAGGATCGCAAAAAGTGGGAGACATACATCCAGCCGGCAAACACTGGGAGTGGCCATTTGGAATCCAGCGGCGGCGGGATCGCCCACAGTAAGTGCGTCACGCCAAGTAACGGGGCTAATACTATGGTAGCTTTCACGGCTTTCCTGTAATGCAGTGAACGATTATCTGGATGAAAATGGATCCGGTAACGGAACGGAAGTGAACGCGGAATTTGAGAAACGAGCGGAGCTGATGAGACTGACCTAATTTGGACCGTATCCGACTGATGTGAATTACGAAGTTTCGTTAGCAAAACTGCAAAAATGTCAAAACAACCGATTAAATGTCTGCCTGTCTGTCTGTCTGTCTGTCTGTCTGTCTGTCTGTCTGTCTGTCTGACTTCCTGTTTTGTCTATCAAGTTGTCTTTCCATCAGGCTTAAGTCGATTTTACCGAAAATAATGTGGACGAGAAAAAACAAGTTGATGCCGATGAATGTGAGCCTCGGGACATCAATGATTTTATAAAAATGGGAATTGGCATGGTTATACCAGCACTTGTCGGCTGACGCTGTTCCATTGCCGCGTTCTTGTTTCCAGACGAACTCGATGACCGGTGCCCAGGCCGACACAAGAATTGCCGGAAAACCTGCGCGAAGGCGGAACAGCTCAAGTGAAAGCAAGTCAGAAACTATTTCAGACATATTTATTAAGGCACGTTTACTTCCGTTGACTTACCCCAACCGGTCGCGCAGTATATCCAGTAATTTGGTTTAGATGACGAAAACACTTTCCAGGCAACCACGTTGTGCATGTATCTAAAAGAGTTTAAACGAAAAGTTTGACTTGGTTTAATTAAACAAGACTGGGCTTGGGACACTTACAGTCCTTCCAGGAACATCCACATAAACATGGCTGTCTGTAAAGCAAACAAGAGTTGCGTGATGCCTTGAGCTAATATGCCCGCCAAGGTTATTTAATTCCACAATGCTCCAGCAAGACTTGACAAGACTTGACAACACTTGCAAGACTTGATCCAGGCAGTTGCCTGGATCTCATTAGGGAAGCGGCTCTTTTCCCCGTGTGAACTGATATTTCTGTTTATTTTGTGTGGCATCATTATGTGAAACACTTTTGTGGTATTTACCCGGGAATACTCGATGAGGATCACAAGGATTTCACAAGCCGCTCTCTGAAAAACAAAATTCATTTAATAACAATTGAGACTCCCTGGATTGGTTGTCGTCATTGATTGGAGGTTCACGTTCAAGGTTACTGATGAATGACTGACTGACTGACGGACAGACAAACGGATGGACGGACAGGCAGACGGACGGACGGACAGACACAAACGGACGGACGGAAGGACGGGCGGACAGACACAAACGGATGGACGGACGGATAGACAGACAGACAGACGGACGGATGAACATGCAGACGGACGGACAGACAGACGAACGGACGGACGGACAGACGGATGGACAGACAGACGAACGGACGGACAGACGGACGGACAGACAGACGAACGGACGGACATGCAGACGGACGGACATGCAGACGGACGGACGGACGGACGGACAGATAGACGAACGGACGGACGAACAGCCAGGCAGGGCAAGGTCGCTCGCCGCCGCCAAGGTCTCAATTTTCAAAAGTTGCTTTCATGTGAGGTTGGGCATGGGTGGGGCTACTCCGTAAGACGGACACATGGGACACATATGGTAAGGAGTGAGATAAGGAAAAGAAGAAGGGAGCCCGCGATGATGGCGGAAACGGAAAGTGTGATTACGGAGAGCGGAGAGCCGGAAAAGCCCTTACAGAACTGAGAGCGCGTGGTGCTGGCATACCGTGTTACGTAGGCTCAGTGTGTCTGAATGGCGGATGTTTTGGGTGGCGTAACCGGAGATGTACTGGTCCGCGTATTCGATCGTCTTGCAGAGGGTCATGATGGCGATGGCAAGGAATAAGTGGACGTGAATTGTTGTCCGCGCACAGCGTAGACTCCTGGAGAAATTAAGGTCATTGATAGGGGTAGGCGGTTTATGTTTAAATAGATCCCCATTGCTCAGACAGGCGGACAGGCAGACTGATTTACAGGCAGCCGAGTGAAAAGGCAAGCAGGCAGACAAAAGAGGGTCAAATAGAAAGACAGACAGACAGATAAAACAGACAGTCTGACATGCTGGCAGACAGACACACAAACAGATAGACAGACAGACAGACAGACAGACAGACAGACAGACAAATGAGTGGCCAGACAAATCATCAGAACACAAGACAAAATGTTGTTTTCAAGGATAGAGGACGGTTAGGCAGCAGCACGCGCGGGACAATATGGTGTCTGGGAGTCTTTTAATCCCCTACTGGAAGGGAGCTACGAGGCTTACCGGAAGTAGCGAAAAATAACCAAGGATATAATCACGCAGATCAGGGATAGCGGAAAGCCTGTCATTTCGATGGCCCGCGAATTGAACACAACATTCATGCGCTCCTCGGTCATGGCGCTGTTGTTGGAGTCGAAAAATACCTCCATTAGCTCCTGCGTTTCCTCCTAAATATCACATTACCACACTTTTCCTTATGAGGGCATTGGAAAGGTCCTCACGATGCACAAGCAGGAACTGCACATACCGTGAAGCAGTCATTGTAGTCCGTGTAGCCAGGCAGGCCTTGATCGGGTGCTGAGCTCCACCATCTTCCATCCATGTTACACGTCTTTTTGGCATATTCTGCACAGCAAGACAAGGTCTCATTATCATCAGTTCAACTAACTCGTAATGGGTCTGGACGCAGGCAAATACACAGACACAGACAAAGACAAAGACACAGACACAGACACAGACACAGACACAGACACAGACACAGACAAAGACACAGACACAGACACAGACACAGACACAGACACAGACACAGACACACATCAGGAATGAAAATTTCTGTTTAAATACAGGTTGATTTAATACCCGATAATCGTGTCATTTCTTTTCGATCCACACCCTACATNCAGACACAGACACAGACACAGACACAGACACAGACACAGACACAGGCATCAGGAATGAAAATTTCTGTTTAAATACAGGTTGATTTAATACCCGATAATCGTGTCATTTCTTTTCGATCCACACCCTACATCGATCCGCTGATCAGGCTGAGAAATTAATCAATACCGAATACGTGGGAACGGCAGGGAAATTCAACTGTGACGTGCTCTTCCACCAGTTTCACCAGTGGAAATCACAGTGGAATTTTTTCCCATTCCTGCTGCTTGAAGAGATTTCAATGGAGCTATTGGAAGAATTATATGGATCTGCTTACACTGTACGACTTTTCTCTCGCCACTGACTCCTATAAATTTTATCAATGAGATCCTTGAGATCCCGAGTGGCGATCGATACCCGGAAATAGAATTGCCCTGTAGAAAATGGCGGCGGCCTCCCTTTACACGACAACAGAATCGCAATTCAAATGAGTAATGATCAAAAGATGTACGTAACTAATATTATGAGTCTCGTACATTCTGTCATTCTCAGACACCATCTGATCTCCGTCTTGCTTATGCCTCGTCTATCTATATACATGGTCTACATATGTGTCTGTGTCTGTGTCCATGCAAATGTCTGTCTCTGTGCCTATGTCTATCTCTGTATGTGTATCTATAGAAGCCTATGTCTATGTCTGTGTCTGTGTCTGTGTCTGTGTCTGTGTCTGTGTCTGTGTCTGTGTCTTGTGTCTGTGCCTGTCCTGGTGTCTTTATTTGCTGCTCTTTTTATCCCTATTGTGTGTGTAAGCGTCTGCCAGTCTGTGAAAATGTCTGTAATTTAGGGACTTCTGTGTTGTGTCTGTCAACTTTATGTGTTCAAAACGATACATGCTTAAATCCGTTTTGTTTCCGCATTCGAACAACGTTGGCTTAATTCAAAAGTCCTTTTGGTAAAAAAAGACAGAAATTACCGTGACTGACAATTGAATTTAGCGTCGTCTCCACGGAAGTGGTCATTCAATCTATGCTAATAATGCCGCTTTTCCATATGAGGCAATTACTGCCTAACTGTTCAGGGTAAATAGAACTAAAGCTCAAAAGTCCTATTCTTTTATAAACTGCATTATTTGATACAACAATGCCGTTTATAACATTTACGCCGCAGGAGAAATTTCTCACCATGTAGAGAATGCTAACTCGATATTCAATTTCGTACATCTAATCATATTTATGATGCGCGGGTCAAAACAATATTTCTGAAGGCGCACATTCAACACGGCAAACTATCAGTCCCATTAGAACTAGGTTTCCTAGTTCTAGGATAAGTACTAGTACATGTACCACGCGCTAGTATGTTATTGTTAGTCTGTCTGTGTCTGCTTCGATGTCTGTGTCTGTGTCTGTGTCTGTGTCTGTGTCTGTGTCTGTGTCTGTGTCTGTGTCTGTGTCTGTGTCTGTGTCTGTGTCTCCTAGATCAGTGCTTATGGATTCATCGCCGTTGTTTGCAGTAATGAATTTAGCTTTCGAAATGCGGGGACAGAGTCGGAATTGATCTGACAAAACTGGAGATAGTTTTTTACCAATGGCATTTTGGAGCTCGCATTCTTCGGTAAGTCAAACGTTTTCTCCTTTCAACAGATGCACAAAAACGACTGTAAGCAACTGCCGCAGTGAAGGAGTGACATTTAAATTGAGTATCCAAATATTGGATGTGTCAATATGTGCGGCCACTCTTTTTAAGTGTGCCCCGATCGATATATAAATAAATAGGCACTACCGATTTCCAGTGGGTTTTTGCTTTTAGGGGCCAATAATTGCTGTTTATAGGGGTCGGACGGTTTACCGTGCTATCCCAATTCGGAGTTCGGGCAGTGCGACACAGTATTTAAATTCTGAAGCACTCACTTGTGGGATCCACTCCTTGCATGCGTGGGCAAAGCTGGCTAATTGTATCACCAGGTGCGGCGGTAGGCCAGCAGAGAACCTCATCCGTCAGTCCTGGGCACCATCCTAAAACGAAAAAAATGGTGTAAGATATCACATAGGATCGATGAAACAGTCCGACACAGACACAGACACAG
>LRSR01014397.1:0-14053 GCA_001579985.1 Hypsibius dujardini | reverse complement strand
CAGACAGACAGACAGGCAGGCAGACAGGCGAACAAACAAAAGGCTAACATGCACATGCAGACAAAATTACGAACAGTCATTGAGGAGGCTTGATTTGGGGCAGCTCTGCGAATCCGCCAGATTCTGCCAGGAAGCAGGGAAAAAGCGGGAGTGATTGACCGTGCAGTGCAGTTTGAAGCGTTCTTGACGTAAACGATCATGTGGCAATAGAGAAGGACGGGAACGGGGTCCATCATGATTCAATTCACCAAGCATATGCATACCCCGTAGTAGCAGTAACAGGCTAGCCGCCAAGGCCGACAAGCGCACCGGGAGCAATACTTCGTTCGATAAATGGAATAACGATTTATAAATAGGGCACGCGCGCATCTCCTCTCCTCCTCTGCCGCGCTTAACTGTGTTTGAAAAAAACAAGTGTGCAGTTGAAAGAAAGCGAGACGAGCTGAGTGACTCTGTTGCGCCTTTTCGCCACCCCTTCTTTGTCCCGATCACCCCCATCTATTCCCTACAGGCAGAACCCACGCAGCTCGCATTGGAGAACTTTTGCTGGACCATCTTTATAAAGAGTGAAGTTGCAGTCTTGACAAGTTAGAACACAAGAAAAAGCAGATCCACAAGCGCTAAAATTTGCAATACCTTGTCGGTCAGAACAGGGACAGAATACGGAAATTCCGGGACTAATCGTATTCTTGTGTGGGATTGTTCAACAATCTCCGACAAACAGACAAACAGACGGGCAAATAAACAGGCAGACAGATAGACAGACAGACAGACAGACAGACAGACAGACAGACAAATAGACAGATAGCCAGGCCAGTCAGAGCGGTAGACCACACGATAATTAGCTCCCGCTACTCGGCTTGAATGCCGTCACTTGGGGTCTACTAGAAACTATAAATTGTACTAATTTCGCAAATGTTCACAAATCTTACCTCTCTTAGAATCAACGATTCCGGCCTCCGGGACGATGCATCAATAACCCCTTCCATTTGGTTTCAGGTGCGTAGCCGCAATCAAGCTAGAGCTCCATCTACCGGGATGATCCAGCTCTCGCGGCCGCCTAAATCAGTAACCATCGCCTTCAAAAACAAACATTATATTTTCATACACGTACGTATTGAATGAATGAATGTTTGTAATGTACTCTGTAGGTACATTGACAAACGTATTCATTGCAAGCAAGAGCAACTTTACACAAAGAAAATAACTAACGTTTTATTTCAAAACAGCATTTGCACTGCATCCTGCTCCCAGCAGCAGCCATACAACACTGTCTGACAGCACTAAATCAAGACAGATAATTCGCTTAAATGATGCTTTAAATAACTGTTTTCCCACTCCAAAGTTTTCCATGTAAGTGATTTGATTTACTATATTACATGGCTAATATTTGGCCGTACGGCTATGGCCGTTTAGAAACGGACACTTTGCTGAAAAAAAGTTGCGAAGAATGTTGCAGATCCCAAAAGAACAGTTTTGTCCAGCCGAAAATTGAAGTGGAAGCGCAACGGAAAGAACCGTCACGGAAGACGGTATTTTTTCCTCTCCGACTGTCGAATGACAACGACAATGACGGATCACAGCAGGAAGGACCCAGTAAGTACAAAGACGCGTACAACTCAGCACTTGAAAACACACACACGCCAAACCGGAAACGGTCAGGCGTCTCAGGCGAAAGCCGGCATTGAACTGTTCCGTCTGTAAACACGTGACAAAACACCTTGCGCTAACCGAGTTAAGCCATTACACTCGTTCGACGCACAGTTACACACAGTCCCGAGTCGAAGTGCCTAATTCAGTTAGCGCAACGTTTTCGCCACGTGTCTACTGTTGTATTACAGGCCTTAAACGATGCAGCTGTCAGTCGACTCATACAGTCAGGCAAAACAATACATGTGTCCTCGGGGCAAATGACAAGTTGTTTTTTCCTGGGAAAAAGTCGTTTTACTGCCACATTTCTCAACAATCGGTAGCTGGTATCATGCAGTGCAAATTATTACATGTATTGTTCTTGCAACTACCAACGTGCTTATCTCCCAGTAGTTCTCCACCTGCACCGTTCTGGGATCCAGGTTTACCTGTGACAACTTTTACATATCAACCGGACATCGTCGCCCTTATTGACGCGGCAGATTGCTAGATACATCCGTGAGGGAGAACATGCCTATTACAAAGCAGAACTTGAGTCAGTTCGGCAATGAGAGTCCCCGAGTGGCAGCCTACATCAGGTAAGCCTGTACCTGTGCTCACAGGAGCGACCCAAAAACATCATGAGTAGACAAGTTCAATCGTAGTATTCAGCGGACATTCCTGGCGGTTGGCGGAATTCAGTTGGCCATGTCTGTGGTCTTCCTCGTCGCTGCTATTCTTCTCCGTAAGTACATCCAGATAACACTATAAGAACAAACGGTTCATGCTTGGACTGAGATGCATTTGTCAGTCGATCTGCCTGCCTGCCTGCCTGTCTGCCTGTCTGCCTGTCTGTCTGTCTGTCTGTCTGTCTGTCTGTCTGTCAGACAGCGTATTTCTCCGTCTGTTGGTGTGCTTGCCGCCCAGCCATATTCCAGGCTATTACATAATTCTCCGCTCTAAACAAAATGTGTGACTGTTCGTTCAATTGTGTGTTTTTGGAGGTATCTGCACCAGTCGCCAAGTTGCCAGAATCCAAGGCCTGACTCTTTCTTTCAGACTTCGAAGCAGCCGGATACGTGACTATTGGTGTCTTGGCGGTGGTTGGAGCATCCGGTCTAGTTTTCGGCAAGATGTCCCACCCGATCTCCGCCCCCTTCGTCCTGTCACGGCGGATAAAACGCATCAAAGTCTTCATGTCCGTCTACATTTTCCTCCTGGCCGTGCTGTTCGTTCTCGCGGTCCTCACCTTGAGCCGGGAATTTTGGTTAATAATTAAACGCGTCCAGGAAGAGGACGTCCCGCCTCAAGCTATGAAAGACATGCCGTACGGGCTGAACGCCTTTGAGATTGTCACGTGCATGGCGGTGATACTGCTTGCCGTCATTCCGATGAGCGCAATCGGGATGGGTCTTCACGAGCTGAGGGGATCTAAGCCGGAGTCCAACAGGGAGGGCGCGTAGACCAACTACTGCGTCCTCATTGTGAATTTCCTTCCTGCCAAAGAAGCATAAAATCTGACTTTGATCAGTAAAAAAATTTGATAAAAAAAAAACTTTTTTTTGCGAGTATCTTGTCATCGGCTGATTTGGCCGGTTGAGCTGCTCTTCGGAATAAAATCCTCAATGGAAAGGACTCGTCGATTCCAATTTCAAGGGACTGATCACAGCCTTGATGTTTTATAAATTAAATTAATTTTTAATGCGAATCACCTTCCAGTTATTACCACAAGAACAGCTGTGAGGCTAATCGTCTTAATTGTTTAACGTGCAATCGCTCGAGAGCATCAGCAGTCTGCAAGCAGAAAAGGTTTTTCGATATTTTAAACCAAAATGATCAAAAATGACAAAAATGCGACATGACACGACATTGCGGTTAATTCTAGCACCAAATTCTTCGGCAATCCCGTGAACTGGCCAAACTCTAATAAAAACGTCCGACGTTCCTGCCAGGCCATCCATCCATCCATCCAACGGAACCATCCATCCATCCAACGGAAAAAGGCTAATTCTCGCAGTCACTTTCCTCATTACCACTGGTCAGCTGAGTCGTGGGACTCGGTGTCGCTTTCTTGATTTTTAATCCGATCCTTCTTCCAATCTGCTGCTGGAACCATGTCGGTCTATGGTCCAGGCATCCGTTTTCAAGCACACTTTCGCAATGTGGAGCTCGACTTTGAGGGACTGACGTTGCTGACTCGGGTCGTTCCTTCGGGGTCGAAACTCTTGACTTAGGAAGCGCTTGTCTGTTGGACACGGCTGACACTCCTGCCCTAGAGAAGGTTGGCGTGTCTACTACTTCGCCCTCGTCCGCCTCCACCTTTATAGGGTCGATTGGGAGACCTGCGGTATAGTACGAATGCTGGAACAGGATTCTAGCGGTATATGAATGTCTGAAAGCGACGGCAAGCGAAAGCGCCAGGAAAGTGAGCAAGCAACCAAAGGGAGGGAAATGTCTGTGCTCGTGTAGTAAGACCAATTGGCAAAGAAATAAACCGGATCCCAGTAAAACAAAACCAGGCAGACACACCGATAGGTACACAGACAAACGAAAGGTGAACTGGCACAGACACAAACGTACATACAGACAACGAACAGGCAGGCACAGGCAGGTACGCAGACACACGGTAAACAGGCATATGGAGATACTTGCGCACATTATACAGAATGGGAATACACATACACAGACAAGCAGTCACATGTGAAGGGACACAGGCAACGGAAGGTGAACAGCCACAGACACGAACGGACACAGACACATACGTACATACAGACAACGAACAGGCAGGCACAGGCAGGTACGCAGACACACGGTAAACAGGCACAGACACATACGTACATACAGACACCGACAACGGAAGATAAAACAGGCACAGACACATACGTACATACAGACACAGGCAACGGGCAAATCAGACGGAGCGGACATGACCAGTGTTGCAGTGTTCAGAAACGATGTCACATGCCGAGCTGCGAAAACGGGATTATTAATTAATTAATAATGAGACGAGTAGATAAAAGACATCATGCAATACGAAAACCATTTCAAGTGCAAGTCTAGCCCCTATCAAACCAAACATCGAACATGTTATAAACAACAGCGATTTCAAAAAACAGTTGTCGAATTATGAATCAAGAGATTCGCAAAAAACAATAGCATAATCCGAACGGTAAAAAAATGTGTCAAGCTTTCAGGCAGCGACAGAGCAGGCCAGCAGAATCAGCAAGCAAACAAACCGCTAACTTCACCAACAACCTCTTAACTTAAAGAGTACCTGCAGTCAGCCGCGGTGCAAAACGGTCGAACGGCTGCTTCCTCCCGGCGATCAACGTCTGCATCAACCACTGCTCCGTGACGACGGGAATGAGCTCTTCGGCACACGCCGCGACCACCGCGGCCGGCGCTGTGGAGAACACCATCAGAACGTCGATTTGAAAGCGTTCCAGCTCAGCCAGATCTTCCGGTTGAACAGAGAACACCTCGCCCTTCCCCGCCGTGACGATCGGCTGCCAGAATTCCCGGAGCGGACCCTCGTTCTCCCGTGCACCGTACACCCCGAGGCGGAGGTTGTTCAGCAGGGTCAGACGGGGCTTCCAGGGTACTTCCGTGCCGGGGGATTTGTCGAGCGCGCCGTCATGCCCAGCTGGCAAGCGGGAGCGCTCAAAGGACTGGTAGTTTTTCGAGCGTCGGATCTCAGCGACCCACCTGGACGACACACATGGGACGTTTTTAGCCAGGCAGTAGAGGAATACTTTGGTGCGCTCGTACGTGTTGGCCACGAAGAAGATTAAACGGGGATTGTTGTTCGGGTTTGAACGCCACTGCACGAGAAAAACCGCATTAAAAAGTGAATTATCTTTTAAGAAATGTAATTGATCGATACTACGTGTATGGCTTATAGTGTATGGAAGTCTCTCAAACACGTTTCTACCTTCCTGATTGCGTGTGGCTGCCTGTCTGCCATGTCCAAGCTCGGTTGGTCTGTGTTTCTATCTCTCTGCCGTTTTTTACGCCTGTCCTTCGCCTCCTTGTCTGCCTTCTCCTTTTTATGCTTGTCTGTCTGTCTATTCTTCCGGGTCCCGTTCACCACATGATGTGGTTGCTGATCTGTCAGTCTGTCTTCCTACCCGTCTGCGTGCAAGACTACCTGTTGTTCAGAAGTCAGTCTGTCATGTCGCATTTGCTCGGCCTGTGAGTGTGCCTATCTCTCTGCCAGTTTATAACTCTGTGTCTAGCTCCATCATCCTAGGCGTCTGCCAGTTTGTTCCCTTGTCTGCCTTTTTTCAATTTCTATCCACGTGCCTCGTTGCTCGAAGACTTATCTGTTCATCTGCATGTCTGATTTAACTCTGTTTCATCTGTCTGTGTGCTAGTCCCTGCCCGTGTAACTTTTTCCTATTCGTCTGCCTGTCAGTTTATCTGCCTCCCGGTATGTGTGCTGGTCTGTCGGCTTATCAATGGCCCAATGCCTTCCTCATCTGCCTGAAATGATTGTAATGTGGACTCTCTCTCTCAAAACATAAAATGGCGAATTGTATTGAACAGGCTTAACTTCACCTTTAACATGGCGTCCACCGTCTTCACCTCCATCCCACCGCAGTCCTTGATGTATCGCGTCAGCAGCTCCTTACTCCCCAACCCGGATTGGACTGCGCCGCCCGTCGGCTCCGATGAGGTGATAAAACAATGGCCCAACAACAAATCTGACCGTTCGAACGACGGCTTCGCCAGCTTCCGCCATATCTCCATATCGCGCGACTCAATCATCATCTCCTCAAACCGCCGACTCGACATAACACCCTTCCTGCCGCGCACGGTGCAGAATCCCGCTTCCCGATAGCGGATCAGGCAGTACTCCTGATAGACCTCGGGACTGTTTTTCTTTTCCGGATCCACTCGGTCAGGGAGGTGGACGATGAAGCCGTGTTGGAGGATGTCGGCGGCTAGCACCACCTTAAAGAAAAGAACATTTAGCACGGTAAATAATTCCGACACCGCATTCGTAATGTGTCCCTATGTACAGATCCCGTTCCAATTCACGATGCGCTACGTGATTCTTGAGCTGTTGTGATGACAGAAAGACAAACAGCAGGTAGACAGGCAGGCATAGACAGGCAGGCATAGACAGGCAGGCATAGACAGGCAGGCATAGACAGGCAGACATAGACAGGCAGGCAGACAGGCAGGCATAGACAGGCAGGCATAGACAGGTAGACATAGACAGGCAGGCATAGACAGACAGAGACAGACAAGCAGAAAATACTTTTTTAGTCCTTCACATTTGAGATTGGCAAAATACGGACGTTGCGCCAGTCGTAAAAAAGAACCTTTACGCAGCTTAGAAATGAAACGAAGGACTAAACGAAGGATATCTCGTAATAAGGGAAAGAATTACGAAACGAAGCACTTGGTTTCGTGAGGAACGACGTTTCCTGTCGTTTCTTAGTCCTAGGGCAACGAAATAGATACAAGTATACAATGTGTAGTTTAGGCGGTAAAATAAGACCATCCGAAGATTTGGACCGGGTGTTTGGCCAGGGGCGCACTTACTTGATTGGTGCCCAAATCATAAGACTGCTTGTGTTGTGGGCTTCTTTTCTTTTAGCCATTTTCTTTATTTTATTTGGTTTTATGCTGTGTATCTGTGACTGCCGCAATTATGGGAAGAACTCCTAAGAGAGCTAAAGTGGCCGACGCTGGCGAGATTGCTCCCGTTAAGACCCAGGAAGTGCTCGGTTGGGAATCGCTGAATGAAACAGTCGTCGTCAATCCTTTTACACAAATTTGTCGGTCCACCTTAAAGTTAGTTCCGAAATTAGGAAAATAAACTATGAAACAATGCGAGAAGATTGTTGTGATCAGTTCATTTACTTATTTCATTGGTATATTTATCGGCTTTTTTGGACATTAGTCTGTTCAACGAGAGCTCTTTTGCAGAACCGGAAGAATTGTGACACGAGGCAAAGGGGCAAACTTTACGTGTACAGCGGGCAACCATTAAGTCACGTGACCCGTACGCTGTCGCTGTCTATCGAGGAATACAGTATATCCAACGACGTTTCTTTCTTGTTTTACGCTTGGGTTTCTTTTTACAGCCAGCGCAACGTCCTTAGTATTCGAGAACCATCTGGTTAGCACCAGAATTCACCCATTTTGGGATTTCGGATCCCATCCATTCCCATTCCACTGCCAGGCCGGGCCCACCCGTTCCCATTCCCATTCCACTGCCAGGCCGGGCCCACCCGTTCCCATTCCCATTCCACTGCCAGGCCCACCCATTCCCATTCCACTGCCAGGCCCACCCATTCCCATTCCACTGCCAGGCCCACCCATTCCCATTCCACTGCCAGGCCGGGCCCACCCATTCCCATTTCCCATTTCCTAAACATTATCCCATTTCCCATTCGGCCGAAAACAAACCCCTTTTTCCGTTCCCATTTGGCTTTACCCGAACCCGTTACCGTCGTAGCAAACACCTCTGTTCATAATCTGCAGGGAAAAACACAACCAAAAAATGAGCAACTAAAAGCCCGCACTGATCTAAAGTGAATTCTCCCAATGAGTCGAAAATCCAGCTGTTGACTTTCGCGAACAGTCTCATCTCGAAATTACCGTCCCCCGTTCGAAGGCACCGGTCCCTCAATATTACAAAATGATCACAAAATCAAAAACTTGAAAAAGTTGCACCCGTGGCCAAAACCCTTGCTGGACGGATTTACAGCAATACGTTTTTGTGCATTGAACTGTGGCAAACACAGCGGCCCAAGTTTACTCCGCACTAACAAATTCGGCCGCATTTATTCTGCACAACCTCACATGTGACTGAGCTTGAACTTTCTCACACGGTGCGACACGTGGTTTGCGACACACGGTGCGACACGTGGTCGCTACTGCGATTTGAGACGTTGTTCTTTCTTCATGATGATCATCGATTGATTTCTTGAATTCCTCTCTTTTTCGACCAAAAAATCGTAAATCACCATTTCCACCCATTTTCGAAAATCCCCTTTTCCGAAAATTCCCATCCATTCCCATTCCATTTCGAACGGCTCCCATCCCGCTAAATCCATTCCCATTATCGGGAAAATGGGAAAAATGGGTCCAATGGGAGCCCGATTGAAAAAATGGGTGAATTCTGGTTAGCACTTACCGAGTCTGCCGTTTCAGCGGTTTCGTCATTGCCCTCCGCCCAAACCAGACGAAATTTGCCGCGCTCAATGCCCGCAACGCGTCCGGCGTACCTGCAGAAGGGATGAACGAAATTTAAAGTCAGTGAACTAATTAGTCTTTGTACTTGCAAAAATGTCCGCTTCGCTTAATTTGTCATCATTAAAAGGCATTAAAAGGCATTAAAGGGCAATAAAATGCATACCATCGCCCGTCGCACCACTGCGCGAAGACATTCTCAAAGGGCCTGCAGGACTTCCCGCCCAATGTGAAACATTGCTGGTGGGTGTGCGCTTTGGGTGAGCCGTCGTTGGTGCGCTTCACTGATGACTGGCAGATCACTTTCTTCGGCGGCATTGGTGAAGGAATTTTCTGAAAACACACAACGAAAAGTATTCAAAGCAAAATTCCCTTTAGTCTTGCCTGAATGATGGTAACTGCTGATAGATCGATTGATTGAATGACAGCAATGCATTCTGATCACTCACTCAGTCTGTTGATTGATTGATTGATTGATTGATTGATGCATTGCTTTATAATGTTTCATAAATTTTCTGTAATTCAGGCAGCTCCGACAGATCATCAGAAAAAGGTGAGGATGAAATTCCGAATTTGTTTAACATAACAAGATCTGTGTTTGCCAGTGGTTCAAGCGATGCCGACATGTTGCTCGGTTCCATATTCCAGCAAAGAATTCGAAACAAACCAATCAGCCAATCTACCATATCGATCCCTGCTAATTCAGTCATCACACAAAGCGAATGCTTGATTGACTGTTCGGAGACGTACTTGTGTTGGCGCCAAATATGCTTGCTGCTGGGGTTGAGGTTGTGAATCAACACAATTTTGGCTCAAACGCCGCACTCAGAATCAAATGTAAAATTGAGCGCCCGAAATGACAGTGAAGTTCGGTAGGGCATCCAAATCCAAATCGAAATTGAAACAGAACCTCAAGGTACAGGTGTACCTCTAGGAAGAAATTACAATTCGAACTCCCCATCAGCCATGGTTAAAAGATTGATGAACTCGCAATGCCAGTGCGAGTACTGTACACTGAACTCACAGTAGTCTAGCTGCAGTGCAGAAAAATAAAAATAAATGTGCTGCGGTTTAGGCTGTGGCCGGGTTAAGAATTAAATTTGGAGAGAGACAGGCAACACAAAATGGAAGTCGCAATTTCCCTGGAATCTCCGCCTGAGGGAAAAGCCGGGGGGCTACTCGAGGGCGCCCTCGCCCTTGGGGGGGGGGCGGACAAGTCAAGGACAAGGTGGCCTGCGCTCGCGTTGTAGGGTACCGTACTGGTTACTGTACTGTCGCGATTCTAACGGCCGTTTTTTGGCCCTACCAGTAAATTACGACCCCCGGGTCCGGACTGGAATTCAATCGAATCCGTGACGTCACAGAGTCTTGCACGGGGGAGGCGGGGCTAAGCTGGCCGTTAGAATCGCGACAGTACAGTAAGTTACTGTATGAGGGAGGGGACTTGGAATGGGCCAGTTGACTTTCCGTACCCTGGAATGGGCCACCGGTGGCAGGGGGCGCTCTATCGCAAATTTGTCGAACACAAATGAGTCACAGCATATTCAGCGACCTCTATAGTGAAAGTTTTAAAACCTCAACTTATTTGGTTTTTAAACACGTTCCCACAACCTTTCCTCATATTTGATAAGCGTTCCGCCGGGATTATCGATTATTCTCTGTCGTTTTGCACCGTGGTGATAGCCAAAACCTGTCTGGAAGTTCTGATTCCAGGGTGGCCCATTCCAGGGTGCGGGAAGTCAAGTGGCCCATTCCAGGACCCCTCCCTCATACCTTTACATATAACTGTTCTTGCTGCCCCTCGATAATTCCTTTCACCCGGGTTTATAAACAAGTGAACACTTCAAAAAGGAATCGAGACGTGTACTGGACAACTTTTACCCAGCGACACTGATCTTTACGTTCAACTTCAACTTAAATGTGACGTTGAGTACAGCCGTTGACAATAATCAAAATATAATGACAAGGCTCTCACGAGCGAACCAGTCATTCGAAACGATAAGATACGACCGGTAAATAGTATGGCCGCAGATAGCGCGGCCAGGCCGTCGGTCTAAATTCGTCGCTAGACAAAAATCAGGTCTAATGCCTAGCTAAGTAGTAACTTAACTTTAGACGTCAACAGGAGAAAGATACTGTACTGCCACGATTTACAGGGTGGGTTTCTAGCCCTATAAGTAAATTACCGACCCCCGGGCCCCGGCCGGGCTGGAATAGAATCCGTGACGTCACTGAGTCTTGGACGGGGAGGCGGAGCTAACTTAGCCGTTAGAATCGCGACAGTACAGTACTGTATTGCCACGATTTAAAGGGTGGGTTTCTTGCTCCATAAGTAAATTACCAACCCCCCGGTCCAACTTGTGTTCACTGGTTTCAATGCGCTTTTGGCGGGCCGAAGTTGCGGCCGTTGATGAACGGAAGAGAATCCGTGACGTAATCTACAGCCTATCAGGGGTGGGCGGGGCTAAACCCACCCTTCGTGGCAGTACAGTACAAGAGATCCGTACCCGTACGTACCTGTACGCTGCCGTACTACAGTCAACGACAAGATTGAGTGTAATGGAGGGTCCGGGGGATGGGCAAAAAGGGCGGAATAGGGGGTGGTTTTCAAACAATCGAACAATCAACCACTCGACTTGCAGCGGTTGCTTTGTTTCTACTTTTTCCCATTTTCAACCATGCCTTTTCAGAGTGAATTCAAATTTTCAATGCAATTTCCGCTGTTTCATTTTGTTTAAACACGCTAAATTATTTTAAAATCCTTGTGTGGATTTGATATTTTTGCACAAAGTAGTGAGAGATTGCTTGATTGTGTTGACTGTTCCGTTTTGTTGTTCCTGTTTTTCAATCTACACCGGCTTCCATTGATTGTTCTATTGTTCGATAAGTCTTATTGTTCATATACGATATCGGTTGATTGCTCGATTTTTTGCTCTCTACCAATTTTGTTTCCGATGTTGCTTTTTGTTTTTGATGTTTCTTCAGCTCGGTGATGTCATGAAATTTTAAGTTCTCATCCATTTTGTACATAGCTTTCATCCTTTGCATAACTGGACAATAAATTCTTTGTTTGAAAATGGAACAAACAACTGCTGCGAGTAAGGTGGTTGATTGTTGGATTGTTTGAAAACCACCCCCCTGCTCCGTCCCTTTTGCCCATCCCCCGGACCCTCCATTACACTCAATCTTGTCGTTGACTGTACTAGCACACAAGTACAGTACGTTCTGACAGGACGAGAAAAAACTCGGCACAGCCGGCCGACAAATAAAATTATACGACAAAACTCAAAACGAATGCCCGAATAGAGCGGTGTGGAAGAAAATTCGAGAAAAAAAAGTGTACGAGATCGTACGAAAGCCAGTTCTGCATACACAGGTTATGCACCATCAAGAGAATTTTTACAGCGTTCGTCGAGAGAGGGAGATTAGACCAAATCTCACGTCATTTGGTGGCCACCGTTCGGCCCATCGCCAGCAAATCGCTCTGATGTTTCGCGATGGTGAGCTCCATGCCCTCCAGGAAGAGCTTCATATCCACTCCCGTTCGCTACGTACAAAAGAAGTATAACTACAGTACATGGAAATACTGTACGATATGAGTAAGCACATAAACGACTACAGCCTAACAAGTGCACGTATGTTATACCGGCATACAAACTCCGTCAGTCCCGTACGGTAAAATAAATCTACTGAACTTCACATACCCCGGAAAATCGAAGAGCATGGGTCAGGAAGGGCATCTGAAAATCAACCAATCAACCAATCGAAAAATCGCTATATATAAGCTTTCACTACAATGGGTGGGTGAAGAAGTTCGGCGCTACGATACCTTGCGTAGACTGCGTCCACTCATGCCTTCGCTGAGATTACTGACGGAGTAAAAAGGCTGCGGTTATTTACGCCTTTACCCGGCTCGCAAAGAAGAATCACATCATACCCGCTTATGCGCCGCAGCATCGCTCGAACTGAACTTTCCGCGACCAAGAGGCCGGGACTCGACAAGAGGACGCCTTTAGAGCAGCAAAAATTCTCCCTGACAGTTGGCGATGGAGTTAATACCACGAAACAAACACTTACCCTTCTTCACCAGCTCCTCCAGGCACGACAAGAAGATGCAATCCCGAGCAGCTGAGGACGGATTGCTGGATATAAAAGTCAAAATCGTCCAGGAAGCATCAGTGACAACGAACAAAGTGGATCACTCACCCAATGTACTGCTTAATGTCTGCACGGTCGACGAATGCCACGTCAATAGCCTACAAATGCGGCACAGATTAATGAAAATTATTCCGAGAGAACTGTAAAGTCAGTGGCAGGCGACGCGGTCAGACAAATTGATATCTCGCCAGGGAAGCAGATAAACTAGCCAATCGACGTCAGCGCCACCTAGAAATTCGTCCCGTGGACTGCTGATCGCACAAGTAATCAGCGAACAGAGTTGCCGTACCTCCGAGATGTTGCTAGTCGTGAAGATCAAGACATTCGAGTATCTGAAATAACGAAATACTAGTACCTCACTCAGGGAAACGCTTCAAAGAGTGGCCATGCCTGTGTGTATTGACAATACACACTTCTTGATCTTGTCCAGCTGTGTGAGCAGTGCATTGACAGCCCGCAGCTAGATACAGCGGCGAAAAGGAATGAGCAGTGGATTGAGCAACATCGGAGAAAAAGGGGATGCAATAATTAAACAAAATTTACCGCGTCGCTCGGTTCACTTCCGGTGACGGAGGCTTGGCGTGAACGTGCGAGACTTTCAACCTAATTAGATGATAAAACCATGCCTGATGAAAAACCAGAGATAAAACAAAGAAAGAAAAAAGGGGCATATACCTCATCCAACAGGAGACAAACAAGGGGCGCGTTTTTCTGCTTGATGATGTTCTCGATGCTGCAGATGACAAATTGATCATTTCACATCCCGATAATTTAGATGACCATCCATCAATATCTAAATTATTCCAAAACTCCTGGCTAACACAAGTTCAGGACAGAATTACCTGTTGAACATCTTCGTGACCAGTTTTCCGCTCTATCCAAGAGATAACAGCACCACATTACGAACAAACATGTAATTAAATCGCTCAAAAGTACAAATGTATATTACAGTGTATCTACAGTCAACGACAAGATTGGGCTCACTGGAGGGTCCGAGGAATGGGCAAAAGGGGCGGGACAGGGGGTGATTTTCAAACAATCGAACAATCAACCAACTGAC